>CAMOHE010039342.1:0-16183 GCA_946598075.1 Artocarpus hirsutus
TAAATATAGAAAGAGTAATTTTATTTTTTCTGTCCCAAAAGAGAGCCCTGGGATATTAAAAAAATATTTTCTAAAACGTCCAAGTATCAACATAAAATATTCCAAAATTGTGAAAAATGGTCTCCTTACTTTTTAAAAGTTTGATTATTTATTTTAAAAAATGACCAAAATAGGCCACTTGCATTACTTTCTACTTTTTGTTTGTGTATAATATTCAAGAATAAAAATATTACGAAGGTGACCACCAGCATCATATGAGTTTTAATTTCATTTTCAGAAAGAAATATATTTGAAATTAATAGCATCTTGTTATATCCTAACTTCAAAACTCCGCTTAATCTACCATATGGAAAAAAATATAACAAAAAATTGTACTTATCGAAAACTTGAGAGCACGATTCTATCTGTGTTCATTAAAAAAGAAAAAAAAAGAAAAAGGCCAGTGTCAATGTTTTACATATTTGATCAAGTGAATGTAAAGTTAACTAAGAATTATGGTTAAAAACGTTAATAATGCCAATTGTCGTCTAAATTAAGAATTATGGTTAAAAGGGCCACCCAGACATTATGGTTGCTCACTTTTGCAGGTTTATTTTTTTGTCCAAGGTTCGGTGTTTTCTTGGAGCTTATCCGTCGGTGGGCGCGCCGAGTCCGTTTCCTTCCTCCCTATTTTTCTATATTTTTAGTTTTGGTTTTTATTTTTCAATAACTGTCATTTATTCGTTGTTTTTGCCTCTGCTTTTGTATCGTTCTGTAGGATTTGCGTATCTAGGGTCTCCCAATCTTTTGGTTTACTTGTTTGTGTCAAGTTTGTAAGACTTTGTTTATTTGAAGCATTTTCTTTTGTATTGTAGGTGGTGACCTTTGTATTGCAATGTTGTGACCTTTAATTGTTTGGTTTTTCTTTGAATTGTTAGGGTTTTTTGAAAGAGTATAATCCAGGCTCATTTTTTAAAAATGCCCTCGTTTTTCAGGTTTCTGATACTCCTTGGTCTCTGTTGGGGTTATGCCTTGTATTGCAGAGAGTCTGGTTGTAATGTTTTTGAGGTTGAATGATATCTTTTCCTCTAAAAAAAAAAAAACTTCGGATAATGTTAAAAAAAAAGATAAACTTTATTCACGGGACGCAATTTTTATTATAAGATTTTTATCACATTCAAATAAATTGCTACACGTCTTAAAATCTGATACGACTTTAATTTGGATTGCTTCATCTGTGTTTTACCCTCCAATGGGTAAGAAAGGGTCAACTTTCACATCTAGTAAGGTGAATATCTCATGTACCAAAAAAAAAAAAATGTGTTCACTTTTCAGCCCCGTCATAACAAAAAATAAATGTGAACATTGCAAACATTAATTATGGGATGGGGTGAGAAAGCGGTCGGTATTTGAAAGAGTTTTTGTTCAATACTAATTGCATCTACTTGTGCTATTTATATCATCCTTACCAAGAACACGCGTGGTGCTTGCAGGTCTTTTTTTTTTTCTTTTTTTAAGTTCATTCTTTTCTCAACACATATAGATGGAGACTTTTCAGTCTATTCTCTCTCTTTTTTTTTTTTTTTCCTCCAAATCTATCCATCTACACATTCATTTGGGGACATGAATAAAAAAGAAGCCCAAAGTAGCCATTAAAGAACTGTCAGCTCAAGTGTTTTTGTCTGTCTAGTATTAATGCTACAACTCTCTTGTGGTCCAGCGTGGTTAAAATGTAGCTCTCCTAGTCCTCCTTGAGATGGTGTGTGGTCGAAATGAGTCTTGGAAAATTCTATAATTGTGGCCAGTCTTTTTCACTCTCGACTCTCTTCTTCTTCTCAGGAAAAAACCTCTCCCACTTTGCATTGTCACCTTATGAGGTCCAAATTCTAAAGAAGTCGGGGTCCAATGGCACATTTGAACAAGCCATCGGACTTTCGACCCTCGTAACGATTGAAAAAATAGTACGCAATAAAATTTTAAAATTTTTATACTAAAATATTTTTTAAAATACAAGTTTGACACACTATATGTATAAATTAACCAAATCGTACTAACCTTGTTTGCCGAAAAGCTTCGTAATCTATAAAGAGAAGTAATGTTTCAAAAAGACCTCAACCAACTAGCCTTCTTTGCTATTCTCTATCTACGACCGGTGTGTGTGTGGGCACACTCGTACAGCTCTTCTACCAAGTAGCTCTCCTTCCAACCAATTGAGAAATTCCCAAAGCTATAGTTTATGATTTGTGAACAACAGCTTTCAACGGAGTTGTAGAGTCTCACCAACAGAGTCTCACTCTAGATTTCTTAATTGATCTAAATAACAATGCGTCTCACTCCCCTTTATATAAAGGTTGGGCCTAGGAGTCAGTCCTTATTAGATAAGGACTCAAAAATTCAAATCAGAATCAAATCTAGACCAATATTTGATAAAATCTACGTGGAAACGCATGATTTATTTAACACTCGGTCGGCAAGCCGAACTGCTAGATCGGCCTGCCGAACTTGCCCCATCAGTAAGCCGAACTGCTAGATCGGCCTACCAAACTTTCGATAAATGATCCCAACGAATCTTTATTTTCTACTCGAGATTCTTGAGATAGAGCCTTAGTTTTAATTTAAATAACCTAACTGAGAAGTTATCTGATTAAAACAGCCATATCTAGCTAATCTCTAGGAAAATAAATATTCTTAATAATTTAACAAGTTTATCTTAAATTAATTTATTTAAAATTAATCCAACCGATAAACAATCATGAATTATCTGATCCTAATAATTCAACAAGTTTATCTTAAATTAATTTTCACAAAATTAATTCAACCGATAAACAAACATGAACTATGCGATTCTATCAAATTTTCAGCCAATCTGATAATTTGATACAAGTCACAAATTATTGGAAAAGCATGCCATGACATTACAGGATTTTTATGAGCTAACAAGGGGACCTGATGGACCTATATAGTTCAACTCCTAATAATTATGAAACCCAAGATCCCAGATATACATTTTATAATCATCAGCTCTAACACTATTCCACTAAAAGCTTAGAGCTGTACTCTCGAACTATATAGAATTACAAAGCCTGTATAGCTAAGTCTACATGACACATTATAATGTATCGTACCCCCATAAGATTATCCATAATTGGCTTAAAGAAAAATTATATCTTACTTTCCCAATTATTTTTATCTTCCGTTCCATTATCTCACTATTGAAAAACTTACCATCTAAAGATAATATACCATTAGGTTACATCTATATATCCAAATAGTTGAGCGCTCTAGGTTTCTAATTTTAGGATAACGTATATAAGGGGATATCAACTACTCCTAAAAAGGAGTTATGGATTCTATATCTATGAATAATAGGTCTATGCTATCAAGAGTCATGCCTCTAACGTACCGGCATGCATGCCACTATTAAAAGGTGGATGTAACCCTTTGGTACATCAAAAGACATAAGTCAAGATAACAGGCCAACTATTCATCTCAGGATTAAACTACAATACATGTAATTGACTAAAGTGAATCAATTTGCCAAGACAGAATTATTAATCCAAATCAATTCATTTTATGTCCCGATCCAACACATTGTTACCTATGACAATGTGCTAATGTTTTTATTTGTAGAGTCCACCTCCGATGGTCAAGACAAACCATCTTCGATTAGGAATATAGACAACATAACAATCTTTACATAAATAAAGCGCCCAACTTTTTTCCCTCGATTATAGATCTTATGATTTAGACCGTTACTTTAAGAATCGTGTCTTCTGCATAATCTATTTATCATATGCTCAATTCTTAAGGGCTTAGACCGACAGTCTTAGACTTTTGTTTGCTTAACATACATTCAACAAATATGAACATAAAAAGAATAAGATTTGCTATATATATAACAAATAAATTCTTTGTAGATAAAAATGTCTCCAAAAACATATTATATTTTTACTCCTTAAGGCATACACGTCTAACAGCAACAAGATCTTGTAGTCCAAAAGAGGCTTTTCGATGGTAGGGGCAATGGATGTCATTGAAGGTAGGTTGGGCATCGTTGCTTTAAAAGGAGAGTGTTGTCTCAGTTGTATCTGTTGGCTCAAAAAGCATTGGTGCTTTGGGGCTACTTGATATTCCAAGGTTTTGTTCCCTATGGTGTCGCAATGTCTTGGGTGATGTACGTGTTCTGATCTAGGCTTGTTAGCAGTGGGATGCGTCTTCAACATGCCAGTGTTGTGGTAGTTCAATTGTGGCCCTTTTTGCCTCCTTGTTGTAGTGCTTGCTTAGTCTCTCTTAGCTTTGAAAATCAACGTGCCATCGGAGGCCTCTTTCTTGTTGTCCTCTTTGTTTTTTGTTATTTTGATTCCATATAAGTGATGTTTCTGTTGCTTGTATGTTGTAAAATGTTTTTACAATGTTTTGGTTTTTATTGTGTCATAGCGTATGTGGTCTTCCCACTTTTTGAGGTTAGTACTATGTATAGCGTATTAGATTTATTTGTATGTAGTGTAGTGAGTGGCCTTAGCTTTATAGACTCTTGATCTTAGTCAATTGAGAGTTGTTATAGACTATAAGGATGTTTTTAGAAGAGTCATATTTGTGCTCTAAATTTGATGTACCTATTTGGTTTTCTATATTTGAAGCTTGGAGGTACACGCTTCGCCCTTTTTGAACATTTTCATTCAAAATTACTAGCGATCCGGTCTATATTTAGGATGGAATCTTCTTGTATTTTGGGAGTGTAAGTATTAGTGTAAAAATGGCCATAATTTTATTATTTTAATTTGAAATTTTTCTTAAAAAAAAAGGGAAAATTATGCAATAGGAGATAAGACGTAGTTCAGAACTATAAAATATTTGTTCTATTAAAACTATAATATCAATATGATACTTATTAGACCCTACAACGTAATATTCCATCAAATATTCATGATTTTTGTTTTGTTGGCCCAAATCATGAACCAAATGGGTCACACATGACACATGAATATGATAAGTCACCACGTGCATCTACGCAGGCATTGATATTATCAGTGGCAGACAATGGTGGGTTGTAATCTGGCATTTGGAAGCTAGCGGTATTAGTCATATAAAGTTATGTCTAAGCAATTTTACAGTAAGGAAAAACAGAAATTAACAAAAACAAAAAGTTATGACCTGCGTCTGGTTGATTCTAAACTGTCCCTTTCAAGTCCATGTGAGCCTTTAATCATAAGGCAGTTTTAGGTTTTGGGTTTTGATTTGATTTGTAGTTTGAGAAAAATAAAGTTTTGTTTTCATGCTACTTGTTATTGTAGATAGTAGGAATGTCACCGTCGCTGAGCACAATACCCATGTGACAAATAATAATTAAGCACAGTGCATTGTAGATTACCAATCTCACTTATTACTCGTTAATAATTAACATATGTATAAATTGAACATGGTCTACAATAGAATGTAATGTTACTTCATTCAACCTTTTATGTATATAGACTCATTTAGAAAGCATGTTAAAAAAACAAAGTTCAATTTACTACCATAAAAAGTTCTCACATGCTATAATGAAAGCAAAAATTTGCTATCATATGCTACAATTTTCGAGTTTTAACTATTAAGAAGTGTGGAGTCAAATTTAATGTCTTTAAAAATATCCCACACGTAGAGGATTTTGGGGATCAAACTTAGGTGAAAAACACAAAGGAAAAAATGGGCTTTTTGAACCTAGGTACCCGGCCCGCTGAGAAATATTTTGTGTGGCTGCGAGAAAAGGCAGATGCTACACACAATCGCTAAGAAGAAGGCGTGGCGCCTCATGGTGAGCGTTACAAAAATCAAGCACGAGGCAAATCTTGCACGACTGCGCGTGTTAGCGTGTCGGGGTTTGTGTTTGGCGACTTTTAGGGTTTGTTATCTATTCTTTTATAAACCTATAAATAAATAGATTGTGTTCTTTTTTTTAGAGAGTGAAACTGGAAAAATTGAGTGGTTCAGAGGCTAGAGAAAATTCTTAAGATAGTGTATGCAATTTTTCTCTTGTAACTTCTTCATCATCATAGTGAATTATTTTGCAGCGGTTGATAGTAGGCATAGCTCTCACCTCAATGGTGAACCACTATAAATTTCGTGTTCGTATTTATTTTTCGTTTGTATATTTTTGTGCTTAGTAGACTTAAGGCTTTTAATTCGCAATACCAATTGATTTCCTAAACACACTCATAGATAGCCTAACTAGAAAATAAATGAAAGTGCTAACATATAATTTCATTTTAAGAGGGACACACTATATATTTCGACAAAATATACATACAAAATTAATATATATATATATATATATATATAAAAGGACGGTTTATTCTTAATTATGTGTGGCTCCGACTCTAATAATTCAAAAAGTTTAACAACCAAACATTTAGGAGCTCTTTACAATAAAGACATCAAAATTTGAAATCGCGATCTTCACGATAAAAGCGTCCAAGTAAAAAGGTACCTTTTCAAACCCTACCAAATAATTATCAGAGCCTTTAATTTGGGAAGGGAAAAAAATATCGAAGTCAAGGATATTGGCGGACAGTGGTTGCAATGCATATTAGTGAATTTATGCGGATGTTGTTGTCGGATTACGTGATCTTCGAACGTTGTTGTTATCTGAGGAATCATTTTAACCATCACACGGCTACTCTGCTGTTGGGCTTGTTGGCATGCTGGTCACCCATCTAGGCCCAGTAATAAGCATTTAACTTGGTGAATAGCCCCCACTTATCACGGAGCATTCTGAAAATTAGACCCTTTTTTTAAATTTTATTTGGTCAATAATCTTTTTTTTAATTATTTTTAGGCATAAAAAAACTAACTTTTTAGGCATCAAAACAGTTTCAGTTTTTTTTTATTTCCACCCCAGTTAGGTTCTTCTCTTCGATACAGTCATTTTTCTCTTTTCTCTGAAAAAAACTAGGACAATTTCAATGCTCAGAAAAACCTTTTTTTTGTGAAAAAAAAAATAATAAAATCATTTACTTAATTTCAAATTTTTTTAACCCTTTTTTCAAATTTTTCCCACTAGAAACTCTTTTTTATTAGATGGATTTAAGGTGTCGTAGATTTTGATAGATGTGGAATTTAGTTGGTCCACTCATAAAACAAAAGCTCTACAAGATAATTTCTTCTTTTTCTTTTGTTAGTAGAATTTTCGTACTTTACCTATGATTAAACCATAACTTCAACTTAACATTTCAAGATTTCAAGTCATTTCGTGATCCAGAATTAACGTTAAGTTGTACGGAGTCTAATAATTTTCATATACTTTTCTCTTTCAATTGTAATCCAACCTTTGTACTAAGATTGGCCGGAGCATTGAGGGAGGCCGTAGTCAATTTTTGCAGGGTATTTTAGGTATTGTGCATGTGTATTGGTTTTGCCCTTGTAATGTAGAAAGGACTTTTTAATAATGGCCAAAGAAAAAGAGACAAAAGAAGTATATTTTGAGTGGTATTTTTTTTACCAATATGTCCTCCACTATGGTAGTTGTAAATAACTCTTGAACTACCACAAGAGAAGCATTTTGAGTGTGTGCTTTATTTATTTTTGTTCTCCTTTTAAGTCTTAACAATGTCCTCTTCTTAAAAAACGAAAACAAATAGAGAAATTCTCAAAGTAGCATGTAATGAAAAATCCAATTCAAACCAAATAAAAAAAAATCAATGATTCTTTTTTATTTTTTATTGTTTATTTTTGGGTGGTTTGGGTTTTTTTTAGACAAAAATTTTAGTGGTTTGATTAGTGGTTTTGACTTCCCAAACTGTCCACCTGAATTACTTGTCCAAACTGCCCTAAATATAATTTTCTATTTTTGAAATGTTTTTATAGAGGTAATTTTTATCATTTTCATATTTTATTTTTATTGTTCATTAAAAGAAATTCTATACACACTAGAATTACACTTTCTCTAAATTACTTTTAAACAACATTAGGATGTTACTAAGAGTAGAGGTTTATCGAGACAAAAGGAAGACTTTAATTTAAGTTTAAAACTTAATTGTATTGTTTTATGTTATTTAATTTTACTTTTGACTTAGAACTTTAAATGTATTATTGCGACTTTTTAGTTTGGTTCTTGGTTTATATTAAAACTTTAGATGGTGAATGTTTAAATATTTTATAATTTTTGTTAAATATTAATAAATGTTTTAATCATAAATTCAAACCATCCAAACCAAATTGTCCAAATTGTTTATAAATGATTTAATTTGATTTGGTTTTTATAAAAAAAAAAAAATCAAATCATCCAATCTGCTTAAATATATATATATATATATATATATATATATATATTTAGTTTGGTTAATGATTTAAAGAAAAACCCGTCCAAACCCCTTCTGAACATCTCTAGCAATGCCTGATTGGACTTATAATGGATCTACATCACAAATATTTTATAGAATTACTTAGTAAATTTAATTATTTTAAATTTCACCACCTTAGAATCGGTAAAACATGGGAATATACACTTATAAAAAAAAAAAAAAGAAATATAATCCATTGATTTTTATATCTACGTATATATTGAACAATCTTATTCTTGGCTAGTACAGGGTTCATATCTAAAAACTAGATCCTCTAAAGCGTTTTTCTTTTTTTAAGATAAAGGTATATTTTTATTTTGTGGCTTTGAGAAGTACATGCAAGACACCAATGAGTGTTATAAGAAGAAAACACACGTTTGATAGGCTACAACAAAATAAGTAATAAATGTGGGGATTATTTCATGAACAACTAGCTCAATTATTGAAGGCAAATTAGATTGCATTAGCAACTCTATATATTGACAAGAACAATAATTTCGAATCAAAAAGGAGCATAAAAATATTAGGCAATCCACCTTTTTTCCCTTTTTTGATGGCAATGATTGAATTAGCCAAAACCTTAAAAAGAAATTGGGTAATTGCTTTGCATATAATGATATAAAAAATTAAAAACGACACAAAAAGAGGAAAAGGATAATGTGGTGCTGAAAAATGCCTTATTTTTTCCTTTTTTTGTAAAATAATATTATGCTTCTAATTGAACTAGTACCTTAAACCAAAAAAATTATTGAACTAGAAACTCTTTTTTTTTTTTTTTAAATAATTACTGTGCTCCTGGTAGTTGCAATGTCTATCAAATGAACCACATTTTTTTTTGCCAATTAATTGGAAAAAAAAATAATTAAGAGCAGTTTCACTCTTCCCCATTTCTCTTTCAACTGCCTATATGTTGCTAATCAACCATTTAATTTTTCAAAGAAATCAGAGAGTTTTCAATTAATCTTTCTCTTGCTTCTTGGTTGGTTGGGAGCTAAGATTAGGGACCCATGTTTTTCCGTGAATACAATGCAAAGTTACATCTTTGCAAAAGGCTTCTGAGGTGGGTCCAATGACATGATTTGAGCTAGTTCTTCACCTTGTATAATCCAATTCTCAAAAGTGCTTTAACAAAAGTTTTCCCTTAATTATGTGAAGAGAACATATTGTTGTTATTATTAGGGGTCATGGGGATGAACGTAATAAGGATCAAAATCTCACTTTGCACATGCCACATAAACATTTTGTGGAAAATCTGAAGGGATGCTTAATTTTTATATTTATTTTAATTCTTACTTCTGAAATGACAATTGGATTTTATTATATGCTCCTTAAAGTCGGTTAATTTTATATGATCGGTGTAGAAAAGGAAAAACAAAACAAAATAAAAAAGCATCCCACAAAATATGTAATAAGTCGGACTAGCCCTTGGCCAAGATTCAAACTTTATGGCCCCTTTAATTATATTTTCTTTTTTAAAAAAAAGCATCATTTTGGGGAATTTTATTTGCCCTTTTTTTGTTTCTTTTTGTTTTGAAGCTCTCTGCACATGTTTTTAGATGTCATATTTGCTCAAAATCACCTAAAAATACAGCACTTATAGAGCTTAATGTAAATTTGATGGTTTAACACAAAATCCTACTGCCAATAGGTTATTTTTCATACTACATAGTAAAACTCGCTCTCTGTGTGTAAAATTTAGGCGATTCGGTATTGATATTTTTCTCTATTGATGCAATTTGGTTTAAAAGATTATAAGAGAAAAAGTCAAGTTTAAAGATAAAAATCTCATAACAACAATCATAAAGTTAAGATTCTAAACAAATATAGAGAGATCTGAGGTGCGTTAGATAAAATAAAAGTTGGGAGAAAGAGCTAAATAATATTTTTCTGAAAATATTTATGATAAATAATGTATTTTAAAGTATTTATGGTGAAAATACTATATTTACAATAAATAATTTATTTGCAAAGCATAATTAATGTACTTGGTAAATTGATCATTTATCGTAAATATTACAATACCATATATATTGAGAAAATTATATGTTATGCTATTTTTTTAAAAATTTGTGCCACACTACCATTCATGTTACACTTTTAAGTTACATCATGTTTAAACATATATGATATTTATAAAAAGTTAAAAAAAATATGAAAATTTCCTATTAATATTTATAATATATATCTTTACTATAAATATTTTTAAAAAATACTAATCAACTTTCTACAATTTCACAAAAAAAGTTTTTGAGAGGATTTTTTTTGGAAGTTAAAGATATATGTTTTAGATTATAGGTGTTCACGGATTGGAATCCGCGGATTAAGGGTCAATCCGTATAGATCGGATTGAGATTTTTCTAATCTAAAACTAATTTGTAAGAGTCCAATTTAATTCAATCCGATCCGATCTTTGAACAACGGATTCTAAGAATTAGAATCTGCAAATTCATGGATTGAGGTTTGAATTAATTAAAAAATTAAGAATAAAAAAGTATAATGTAACGTGATATAATTCATTAAAGTTCAACAAGTTACAACCCAATCCTATATAAATAGGATAATAAACAAAATTATAGGAACATATAACTTAATAAAACTATATATATATATATATATATGTATATTAACTTAAACAAAAAGAGGATGAATTTGGGCTTTATTGGGTTGGGTATAGTTCTTTTAACTTTATAAAATGGTAAGAAATTTTATAACATACAACTTAATAAAATTATACATATATATATATATATATTAACTTAAACGAAATGAAGGTGAATTTGGGTTTCATTGGGTTGGGTATAGTTATTTAACTTAATAAAACGGTAAAAAATTTTACCCCTAGCATACATACATACATATGAATATATATATTAATTTAGATATTTGTATTAGCTTATAAATTCATATATATATATATATAGTACTATATAAAGTTTAAGTATTATATATATCGAATTTATAGATTATACAGATTGTGAGATATTTAATCCGTACATATCAGATTGAAAAACTTTCAATCTAAAACTGATCTATATTTTTCATAATCTACTTTAATCTGACAAATTAGATTGTATTAAACGGATTACACAAATTGACGAATTTTATGAACATCCTTATCTCAGCCGAGATGATGTGTTGGCTGTTGATGATTTTTTGCAGTACGTAAAAAGTATAAATTTAAAAATATATGGGAAAACTTTTAAATAAAACAAAATTTTAGGATATTTTTGAAAATTTCCCCAAAAGTAACATGAAAGAAATACAGGAAAGGTATCTTACGCGCCCAGTGTCAGATTTTATATATAATTTGGAATTCAATGCTTCCGTGAAGACGGGTATGGCCTTCTCTGCTTCCGTAACCAAAAATTAAAAAATAAAAAAAAATAAAAGACTAGAAAAGCACAGATCTTGAACCTGACTCCTCAAAACTCTCCGCCATTTTACCTCAGATCTGAACCCTTCTCTGTCACTCCTTCTTTCTCTCTCATGTGACGTCAAACTAAATCCTCCAAAATAAAATAAAATAAAACAAAACTCAATCAACAAAAAGCAAGCTAGATAGACGAAGACGCAGCAGAAGAAGCAGCTCAGACCTTGCATCTGCTTCTTGCACTTTCTCTCTCTACCTTTCTCTCTCTTCTGCTAGATCTCAATCATGGAAGAGTAGCAGCGCGAGCGGCGGAAGACGATGAACCGGAGTGCGAGGGAGTCGTTGATCGGAGCGAGGACCATTAATCCTGCGGTGCTGTCACAGCACCGGCGAGGTCGTAGCCTCACTCTCGCCGGAGGAAGTAGGGATGCCGCCTCCGCCGCCGACGAGATCAACTTGGATCTCTTTTCCAAGAACCGCCGGAGCCTCTCCGTCACCTCCTCCGACGAGTCCTCCGATGGTAAATTTCTTTGCTTTCCCCGAATTGTCCCTCATTGATCGGAGGGATTGTCTCTTTTCGCTTTCGTTTTTTCTAGTCAATTGCGAGGTAGCGAGTTTGTTTTACTCCAAACACAAATACGGACACTGGAGACTGATTATTTGATTTTTCTTTCAGATTTTGTCTGCATATAATCTTTCCCTGATTAGACCTCATCCTAGCCACTAAAACGGCGTCGTTCTAGAACAAACGACGCGTTGCAGTGTTCTTTTTGTGATTCCAATGCTGATTTCTTCTGCTTCGACTTGATTTTGATTATATTGATTACTGCAAAAAAAAAAAAGTTTATTTGAAGTATTTATTAATTTATATTGACGTTTTTATTTTTTATTTTTAATTTTAGTTTCGGTGAAATTGGGGAGATTATCAGTTGGATCGGCGAAGGTTTCTAGGAGTGGCATTGATGATCTGTTGTCGTCCACAGATGGAGGAAAGCATGATTATGACTGGTCGGTTTCCAACTATCTAATCATCTCATTTTCATTCATTTTGATGAAATTTCTATTTTCAATTTTCACTATTCATCTCAGATCTAGATCTGTTCAATCTCTTAAAGTTTTTTTTTTTTTTTTTTTTTAGTGCAGATTCAATATAATTTTTCATTATTTAATAATTTATGACTTTTCCTTTTATGTAGGAACTTAGAGAAGAGAGATCAAACTTAAAAAAATTTAGAGGATTATATGTGACTAATTAACATGTAAATGACATGCAATTTCGTTCTTGCGATGTATATAGCACGATTAAGTCTCAGGAACCAGGGTGTTATTCAACACTTTCTTGATTTGGCATATAAAAGCTTATATTGCAAGTTTCTTTCAAAGAAGTTAATGGAAAAAGAAATCATCCCCTGCTTTTCATATGACCAAACAATTAAGTTCAATTACTCGTTTGATATGTCTTGCTAAATGGTTTTACAGTATCTAGTGCGGTTGTTTTTCCAATCTTACATAAACTATAATGCAAGAGAACCTCTTGAGATATTTTCCATCTTTAGTATTTCTTTCCAAATAAATACTGCTTTATGGATATTGAGGTTTGTATTCGGTTGTTGTTTTAGTGCTTCTAGAAAGTAGAAATTGACATTCTTTAACCATGCATTATTCAAATTTTTATACATCTCCTGCTTTTCATTAGGCTTCTCACTCCTCCTGGAACTCCAACAATGTTTCCTTCATCAGAAGGTAATGAGCCTCAACGAACCTTAGCAGCTCCAAGAAGCAGTTCCTTAGCCAGATCAGCTTCTACTGCTAAGGCTTCAAGGGTATGTCTTGCTATGTGTTACCCTTTTTGTGCAATTCATTCCAAAGACGTAGTCCTTTTTAAAAATAAAATAAAAGTGGTCTCACTTTCTTTGTCTTTGTTTCTGCCTATTGGACTAGCCTCTTCCAGACGAAGAATCAACTTTTTCCTGATGCCAAAGCTTTTTAATTCCGTTTTCTTTAAGGACTTAATTTTGCCTAGCACAACATGAAATAAACTTTCTGCAGTATTAATAATTTGAATTATAAATTTACAATAATCTCTCTGTTTCAGCTTTCAGTTTCACAGTCCGAAAGTAACCATTTGTCAAGACCAACACGGAGCAGCTCAGCTACTCGCTCTTCAACCTCCACATCATTGTATACTACTTATTCCTCAAACAGATCCTCCAATATACTGAACACAAGCTCAGCTTCAGTTTCATCTTATACGAGACCAGCCTCCCCAATTACCCGCTCTTCATCTACAGCAAGACCTTCAACTCCTTCCAGCCGTCCAACGCTATCACGACCCTCCACTCCTTCTAGAGCCCGTCCAAACCCAACCAGTTCCTCCGCTGACAGAAGTCGACCAGTTCAAAGCTCAAGGCCCTCCACTCCTAGTTCTAGACCGCAAATCCCTGCAAACTTAAGCTCCCCAGCTACTCGATCAAATTCTCGTCCATCTACTCCTACACGTCGAAGTCCAGTACCTTCTATCTCTCCAGCAGCAAGTCCCTCAATCTCAAATGGTCGTGTCTTATCAAATGGCCGCAATCCAACTTCATCTTCTCGACCAAGCTCTCCAAGTCCACGTGTTCGGCCTCCTCAGCCAGTTGTTCCCCCTGATTTTCCTCTTGACACGCCACCAAACCTTAGAACCACTTTACCAGATAGGCCACTTTCTGCTGGTAGGTCCAGACCAGGTGCTACAGTCACAATGAAGGGCAATTCTGTAACAACAACTGACACTACATCACGAAGGCATTCGTCACCTATCGTCACAAGAGGAAGACTCACAGAACCAGCTGGAAGGGGTCGTCTACAAGGCAATGGACACCATCCTGATGCTGAACCTCGGAAGGCCTCTCATGCTCCTGATTTGACCATGAGGAAACCTCTGAAGCAATCAACAACTTCTGTAGATAATGGTGGATTTGGGAGGAGTATCTCAAAAAAATCTCTGGATATGGCTATCAGGCACATGGTATGTGTACTCACTCATTAATATCATTTTAAACGATGGTGCACTTACTTGGAAAGATGTCAAAAGTTTTTGATACACTAATTTATTGTTATCAAAAATTAATTTATTGTTTGACCAGGCCAGTTTGATTGAAGATTCTAAATCATCTGGAGACAATTTTTGGATCGTGGTCGTTATCTTTCTTGTCCTTAGAACTATTGAAAACCCGTCATCATTTATTGGCTTCATACTTGCTTTTGAGGCAGGATTGCGATTTCTTAGAAAGTGACACTGCCATCAGGAAGATGGTGTCCCCTCTTCAATTCAATTACCCGTACACATTGTAGGACTACTACAGTTATACTTTGCTTTTCCCGTCTTCCATTTTGATACAACTGTCGTCGGTCCCAAAAACACCACACATTCTAAAATCGCAGTCTTACTGTTATCATTAGCACCTTTGTCTTATCAACATGTTATTTTCTAAGAAATCATTTTTACCGTTATGTGAACTTAATAAGGAAAAGTTTATACATCACATATTTTTGCAATGGTATCTTTACATCTGCTATTGTTGTTGCAGAAGAAGAGATTTGGTGTCTAAAAACAAAATCCCTTTTAGAAGGGGAAGCCTTTTATTTGATTAGATAATTTCTTACATCTGGAATTTCTGATGTAGGATATAAGAAGTAATGGAGGGAACGTTAGGCAACTCTCTGGGACCACTCTCTTCCCTCAAAGCATTCGATCTGCTTCTTCAAAAACCCAGTCTGTTCGCAGTCCGAGTGCTCCATCATCTGTTGTAAATGGAGGATTGCAAACCAGCTACAATGGAATCATTTTAGAGAATGGAAATTCTATTGAAAGGCCTGCAGAACTTGGATTTGAAATGGATGGTGGACGACGTTCTGCAAAATTGAATGAAGTCGACATATATGAGAGCTCAAGATACGACACAATTTTGCTCAAAGAGGATTTGAAGAACACAAACTGGCTGCACAGTATTGATGACAAAACAGATCAAGGGCCTATTTTTGATAACGGATTTGAGTCTCTGCCTGAACCTTTCGGCCTCTTATAACGTCTTAAAAAGTGGTTTTCTTTTGATCATCTCCCCCCTGTTTTTGGGTATGCTAAGTTATATTTCCATAAAGTTATTTGGTTTCTTTACAAAGAATGTAATCTGTCAAATCATTCCGAACAGGAAGAATGAAAAAGGCAATGTATTTTCTGCAGATAGATGAATGGATTAATTCTTGCTCTAGACATGGAAATCGTGCTGCGAAGGTGCACAAGTGCAATGCTTCTGATTCCGTCTTCCGAGTCATTTACTTGTCTAGTAAGCTCTCACGTCTTGTCCGTTGTCTCTTACCACGAAAAATAGAAGCATTGCTGCTTCCAAGGCATTAGCTAAAAAGTGTTGGTCTGGAGGGGGAATTCTGAGCCAAATCCAAGAGAACGTTATGGGATGATGCAACATCAAACGTGAAAAATAAGGCACTTCCTACTTCCTAGGAAAAAAAAAAAAAA
>CAMOHE010039343.1:0-30731 GCA_946598075.1 Artocarpus hirsutus
AACTTATCCATTAAATCAAATAAATTCAAAAGTCAAATGTTTCTTTACCAATTTAAACAAATCATCCCATAATTATGATATTTAATCAGAATAAAACGTCCATAAATAAATTCAACCTTATCACAATTTTGTAAAATTTCTGCTGACTACTTGTCAGCTGTCATCGGCCTGCCGATCTCAGAAGTTCGGCCTGCCGATCTCAGAAGTCCGGCCTACCGATGATATACCATCGGCTTGCCGTTCAGAGAACATCATTTCGGCCTGTCGAACTTAATAGTCCGGCCTGCCGAACTGCCTTAACACTCAAAATTCATTCATAACATATAATTGTCCATAAAAATATAATTAAACACATAACATAAATGACATGAACATTTGAGCACATCAATTCCACGCGAGCGTCACCTGTCATAACACTTAGAATAAAAATGGTTAGCACCATTTATAATATATCATAGCACTTATCATGAGTATATCACTTAACATCATCATTAATATAACATTAACGTCGTTATTTATCATAACATTATCTGTTACATAAAATTAGGCGGGCGTTATAAAAATGCACTATGCAAAGTTCTTAAAACTTATAGAAAAAAAACATAGAAATGAGAATTGAAACTTACTGGTTTGATGGAACTGGAGAAAGATCCTTGAAACCTTCGAAGTCTTTGAATCCACAAAAGATCCTCATAAAGCTTGAGGCGATTTAGAATCACAGAAAGAACTAAAGAAAAAGAAAATAGACTTTAGAGAATTTTTAAACTTTGAGGGTTTTGGAGAAAGAGGAAACTTCTCTGCTTAGGAGATCAATGAAATGAGGCAAAGTAGGATTCAAAACCTCACATATTCTCGAAGAGATGAGATCTTGATGGTTGGAATTCAAAACCTTTGATCTAACGACCTAAGGCAAGGACAGCCAAAGGTTGAGATCCAACAGCTCAAGCCTTGGGCGGGAAAACCACTTGACAATCTGACGGCTTAGATCAAAAGTCCCTCGAAAGGACATGACACCCCCTACAAAGATGAGACAGGTGTCATGACTAATGCAATTGTTGGGCTTCTTGAGAAGTCAAAGCAAGCAAAAGCAATTATGACTCTGGTCAAAGGCTTCTCGAGGAAGCCATCTTAGAGGACCCGTCCTTAGCCCTAGGCATGTAAGCCACGTGGTAACCTCGACCGTCAAAGCATAGAGCAACTTGTCGTCACTCCATGCTTGGGGGCAATTGTTGTGGGATATCTCGACAGCCTAGGCCCACATGGCAATGAAGGCCCAATACGGCCCAAGTGGGATCGCAATCAAGATAACTATCAAATCTCATCCATACATAAAGGTTGATGTTTAAAAAAGCCTTGTGGTTATCAACCTTTAGTGCGCACTCATTCCAAGACTGTCAAAATAAGGGTAGGGGCGACAGTCGAGACAATGTACTTGCATACAAAGCCACTCGCCTAACCCCAAGACACTTTTTAGGCATGCAAGGACACCATACATGAGTATTATGGGCTGACACAAAATACGAAGATTTTTGTCTCGATTATTCTTATTTTGGTCGCCCCTCTATAGTGTCTTCAAGCTATAAAAAGGAGGATAGGGAAGTGCAAAAGAAGGATCTTGATCCTAGAAATTCTATTGTATATTTTTCTTTTAATTCATTGTGCATGTAGCCTTGAAACACTAGAGAAGTGAGAAACACTACAGTAGGCGTAGCTCATTCTGAGTGAACCATTATAAACCCCGTGTGTCAATCGTTTTATTACTCAAATCTACAACATCTACTGCGAGTGACTACAAGGATTATCATTAGATTTATTGTTGACTAATTTCCAGCATCAACAGATACTGTTATTCCTTGACGTACAATTAAACATTATTTTTGGACACAAACCTATTGCCTTGTCCACCTACAATGTTCAGTAACCAACCTCTCTTTATGTGCTGCGTTTCATGGCTTTATGCAAAAACAAGTCTAGTTAAGTGTTGTTTTCAAATCGGTACCGGATTAAATAGTGTAGCCATAAAGTAGTAATAACAATAATATAATTAATTCGAATTGGAGCTTTTTATTTTTCAAAACAAAAGTGGCACTAGGCTGTGATGTTGAAATGACATATTCTAATTTAGGGGTTTTTGTATTACCGCCTCTTAAACTTATAGTAAATTTGCAATTTACTTGTTGAACTTTTATATTTAACAAGTAACATCCTGAACTTATAAATCTATTGCAAATTAACAATGTTAGTTTTTACTAAAATTTACATTTCTTTTTTATATGGGTCATTAATTAAGAGCAGGAAAGGTTTTTTTAAAATGTAAAACCAAATTTCATTTTAAAACAAATTTAATTCAAAATTTTTAATTTTGATAAAAAAAATGAAAGATATGAATTAATCATTCATGTGCAACTTAAATGTTAATTTCAATTGCAAAACCAACATTTCTATCAATACGGGTGATTTGCAACAAATTTATAAGTTCAAAGTTCAATATGTAAAAATTAAAAGTTCAAAGGCCAAATTATAAATGTATGATGAGTTTAGGGGGTACAATTAAAAAAAAAAAAAAAAAAAAAAAAACCAACAACAACAACTTTGATTTAGCATGTGCATTACTTAGACTAAAAATAGTAAAATGCAGTCTCAAACAAGAGATTACAATCCTCTAAAATAAAGGATATACTTGACTTCTCTCAAAAAGAAAAAAAAAAAAGTCTCATTTTATTTTTTTCTTGTCTAAATTTTTGCTTTGTCTCTATTTCATCTTCGTTCTTTGATATTAATTTATATTTTTGTCTATTTATGCTAGGTATGAGGATAAGTTAATTAGGAAGATTGTGGAACATGTACTGAGTAAATTATATCGATTGCCACAAATGGTTCTGGACGCCAAGGGTTTTGTTGGAATTAATGAACCGCTTCAGGAAATTGAATCATTGTTATGCTTTGGATCACCAAATCCTCGTGTCATAGGCCTCTGGGGGGTTGGTGGCATCGGAAAGACTACTCTTGCTCGCGCCATTTTTCACCGATTCTCATATCATTTTGAAAGTTGTTGCTTTCTTGAAAATGTTAGGGAAAATTCACGGGAATTTGGACTGCCTCATTTAGAAAAGGAACTCTTTTCGATGCTATTAGAGGAGAGAAATCTACAAACAGTCAACATCTTCGTGAAAAATAGGCTCCATAATAAAATGGTGCTCATTGTTTTTGATGATATTGACGATATGATGCAGCTGGAGCGTTTGTTTGGAAGTGGTAGTTGGTTTGGCTCAAGAAGTAAAATCATAATAACGACAAGAGATAAACAAGTTCTTAGGAAATACACCAACAAAATATACAATGTTAAAGCATTAGATTCCAAGGAAGCACTTCAACTCTTTTATATGAATGCATTTGAAAAAGAGCCTTCCACACTAGCTTATATTAGGTTGTCAAAGGAGATAGTAGATTTTACAGGAGGCAATCCACTAGCTCTTAAAGTCCTAGGTTCCTCCCTTCATTCCCATACTGTACAATATTGGGAAAGTGCATGGAGTAGACTGAAAATAATTCCCAATGGAACAATTCAAAAGGTGTTAAAAATAAGTTATGATGGGCTAGAAGATGACCAGAAGGATTTGTTCCTTGACATCGCATGTTTTCTTAAAGGAGAGAGAAGAGATTTTATAGAGAGCATCCTAAATGGTTACCTTGCAAGGTTAGGAATTGAGGATCTCATAAATAAGTCTCTTGTGACCATATATGATGACAAAGTTTGGATGCATGATATGATACAAGAGATGGGTTGGGAAATAGTTCGTGAACAATCAATAAAAGATTTTGGAAAGCGGAGTCGATTATGGATTTCTCAAGATGTCTATGATGTATTAGATAACAATAAAGTAAGCATCCAATAATAAGTAGCTAAAACCATATATATATATATATATATCTTTATATATATAATTCTTTTTAGCAACTTTTTTTGTATTTCATATTCTCATTACTTGTTTAAATTTTCTAGGGAACTAGACAAGTCGAAGGAATATACTTTGACATATCTAAGATGAATGATGATCTACACCTGAAGCCTTCAGTCTTCAACGAGATGGATAATATGAGATTGCTCAAGATTTATCAGTCAAAATTTTCCAATTACAATACATTCACACTATACCTTACTCAAGGGCTGCAGTTTCTTCCTAATTCCCTAAGATATCTCTATTGGTATAACTATCCATCAAAATCTTTGCCAAGAGATTATAAGGGGCATAATCTTGTTGAACTTGACATGCCCTGTAGCGAGCTCAAGCAACTTTGGAGTGGTGTACAGGTATGTTATATTAATTAATGGATTATCATTTGCAGAATATTTATGATTAACCCTTTAGTTATATATGTGCTTTAAAAAAAAAAAATCTTACTAAATTACTTCATTTTTCTTTGTAGAATCTTGCAAATTTGAAGCGTATCAATCTTGGTTATTCAAAACAATTGATCAGACTTCCAAATCTATCTCGGGCGCCAAAACTAGAAAGTATTAATCTTGAGGGCTGCACAAGTTTAGTTGAAATTCCTCCGCTTAATTTCCAAGGACGTTTTGGATCTCTTACACTTCGTGGCTGCTCCAACATTAAATGTCTTCCAAAGATATCTGGGAATATAACGTACTTAGACTTGGCTGAGGCCACTGTAAAAGAATTGACCTCAACACTTGGATCTTTTCAAAACCTTGTGGAATTGAGGCTCAGAGGCTGTCAGCATATTAAGACACTTCCGGTGCTTCCGAGAAATATAGAAATGATAGATGTGAGTGGCACATCATTAAAACAAGTGTCTTCATATTCAATTGAGGGTCTTCATCGTCTCGAGTGGTTTTATCTTGAAGAATGCAAAAAGCTTGAGAGTCTCCCAACCAATATTTTTAAGTTGAAGTCTCTTCAAAACCTCAACCTACAGGGTTGCTCAAGATTGAAAAAGTTGACAGGGACTTCTTCTAATTTAAAGGGAATAAAGATCCAACGAGAGTTGGCCTACTCTTCTTTTATAATCGAGCAGTTATTTGGGCTTCATCATGAAGATTTGAGATGGCGCGAAAAAAATAAGTTTATTCCAAATTGGGTTTATAATTTAAGCTGTCTTAGGTTTTTGTCCTCCCACAACTGCTATTTGAAACTTGAACACCTCCAAATCAGGCTATTCTCTTTGTTCTCTCCAACATGGCTATATCTATATGGCTGCAATATTGTTGAAATTCCTGAGTGGCTGGGTCTCTTATTCTCGTTAAGAACGTTAGATTTAGGGGGAAACCATTTTGAGAAAATACCTTCAAGCATTATACAACTTCATCAGTTGGAATCACTCGTCATTAAAAATTGCAAGAAGCTTCGGACTTTACCACAACTTCCATTATCTCTTAGACATCTTAATGCGGATGGATGTACTTCACTAGAGGCACTATCAAGCCCCGGCTCCGGATTCACATTTAGACACCTAATTATCAAAACACACAGTTTCTATACGAAAGAGTTTTGTTTTTCGAAGTGCTGGAAATTAAAACAGAATGCACGCAGTGAGTTAACTGATTTCTTGTACAGAGTTGACGAACCAATGGTATGTCCACATTTATAATCTCCTCCATGCTTTTTTATTATTTTTCTTTTATCAAAATGGCTTTTAAGTAATTTTTTAATATAGAAATAATTGACAGTACAATATTCTTGATTATTGTTGGTGCAGCAAGGATCATACCACTGCAATATTAGAGTTTTTTATCCAGGAAATGAAATTCCAAAATGGTTCAGCCATCAAGCGGAGGGGGAGTCAATAAGTATGCAGCTTCCTGAAAATTGGCTTAATTTAAATTTCTTAGGTTTTGCAGTGTGCCTTGTTTGTCCATTGATCCCGGCAGGCCGTTTCCGTTCTTTCAAATACCATCATGTACAGATCAGCTTGGAGTTACATCTTAAAACCAAGTCTGGTCAAATCCACAAACTTACTTTATGCAGGTATCAACATAGCTTGGATTTCTATCCTGAGGCTTTTGTTACTAACAAGGAAGAAGAAGAAGCTAAAATCACAAGTAGTGGTATTAGCTTGGACCACGTCTTCATCAGGTGCTGTAGAGACGAAGTCCCTACTGAATATGGTGACGCATTAGAGGCAACATTCAATTTAAGATATGAAGCTATGACAAAGGAAATAGGGCGAAAGGATTATGAAATTGAGCCAAGTTTAAATTGGAGTGTGAAAAAGATTGGAGTTGGTTTTATATATGGGAAAGAAGGATTCACGACTCTTCAGTAGCTCCAATTCCCTCTGCTATTATCTATCTAATACTTTATTCTACATATGGTAATTTATAGAATGTTGGGCATGTTTACCAAACCATAAAAGAATGTAATAAAAAAGATAATAAAATTAAAAAGAAAAGCAAAACAATAGAAAAGATTATCATTTATTCACTTTTGCTTCTTTACTTGCGTCCTTGATAGTGTAAAGAGTAGCAATCTCACTTTCTTTATAGTATTTACTTACTTAGAAATAGTAATCTTATTTATCTAATTGTTAAAATGTCTTTTACATACCTAAACAACCATTAAATTATCACACTTTAATTTAAACATCTAAATAAATTTGGTATTCATTATTTTTTTTTTAGAAAATCAACAACAAAGAGAATGTGAGGTTAACGTTCTCTTTCCTTAATCTCTTTATTATGCCGGGCCTACGAAACTCTTATTACTGATTTTATAAATAAACATATTTTTAATAAAGAAGGGAATCACTCCTTACTTTCCTCTTTTGATGGACATGCCCTAAAAGTGAAGATGGTAAATTAGTTTCTGAATTCAGAGAGTTTTCATGGGTTTCATTCAAAGGCAATTTTAAATGTTACCAAATCTATCTCTTTGTGCTGTCTCTATAAATTCCTCATTATTTAGTTTCATACTGAGCTTGAATTTTCTACTTTTGATGCGGAATCATTTTTTAAGAAGACGGCCGTTTTGCTACTGTTGTAGAGATACACCAAGCAAAAGCAAACAAGAGGAAGTCTTAGCTTCGGGAGGAAAAAATCAGGAGAGCATGATATATCTAATTTTTCTGCTACGAATTCTATACTGCTGGCAAATTTCTGTGGGCCACATGCATTATTTTTTTCTTAAAAAAAAAAAAAGGAAAAACAATGATCGTTTGGCATTCAATATTTGTTTTGGGGGTGGTGTTTTTGCTTATTTAGCAGATAGCACAACGTGGGAATAATCTCATATTTCTCTGTTAGATTCATTGTATTTGCCAATTTTGTTTTCTAAGATGTTGCAAATGCATGTACAACCCAGTTTTCATCAGTTTTGTTTGACAGCTTAATTGAAATTTATTTACATAACTTTAACCAAGGATTACGAACTGAACTTCATCAAGTAGGTTTAGAATTATATTTATCATGTGTCGTAATTGCTTTTGGATGATTCACAAGGACATTTCTTTGGATTTTGTTCGTAATGTGTCTAGCATTCATGTGACTTTACTACATTTTGCTCTTCTTTCGCTTGGAAATTGGTAATATACATTAAAGTAATAAATGGTTTTTACACAAAGTTGGTTTCTTTTTCTATGTTATATATTCATATATATATATATATATATATATATATGCTAGAAATTTACTTATATAGAATTATGATTTTCATATATGCATAAATCTAAATAGCTTAAAAATCATCTAAATACAGAAACATAAAGGGAAGAAAAGCTAACCTCCAGCCATTGACAAATACAGTGGAATAGAGAATATCTCTGCAATAATTCCTGAAAAAAAAATTTGTGAAAAAAGAGGAAATCTTCTAAATTTTCTGTAATTTTGGAGAGATGGCGTATTTTTGAATAAACTGTAAGGCGTAGGAACTCTCTTATATGATGTTTATAGACACCCACCATCAGGATGTGTTACCATTAAGAGATATCTCTAAAACAAGGACTGTTTTTGAAACATTATAATAGTTTAGAGATATCTTTTAGTTGACACCCTTTAGAAAATACATGTCTATTGGACCACTTAAATTTGTTTTTATTTATTTATTATCATTTAAATACCAAATAAATAATAATAAATAAATAAAAATAACATTCTCTCACTTGGTCTACATATATTTTCTAAATAACCAAAATCAACCAATCTCAAACTTAAGGACTAAACATATGAATCATGATAATAGGTTCTCATAAAATGAGTATTATCTTTCATATATTGCAATGCATTATATCCCTTAGTACTAACTCATAGATGAGTACTTATTAAATAAACCTTATATTTCTTATAGGTCTAACTTAATTGATTTTTCTCAAAATAACTGAATATGTGCACAACTAAATATAAGAAAACATCACAATTGAATAAGAGTTTCAAAAAAATAACCAAAGGTACATACAATGAAATTCACATCATGGAACCAAGTCCCATTCGCACTACATAATCCTTAAAAAACTTTGGTGGCATACTTTTAGTTAAAGGATCGGCAATCATCAACTCAGTGCTAACATGTTCAATGACCACTTTCTTTTCTTCAACACGTTATCTTATAGCCAAGTACTTAATGTCGATGTGTTTACTTCAACTACCACTCTTGTTGTTCTTAGCCATAAATACCATAGCTGAATTGTCACAATACAACCTCAATGGAATCCATAATTCTAAGCCCCAATATGAAACTCTTCAACCATACACCACATGAAGTAGCTTCAAAACAAGAAACGAACTTGGCCTCCTCCAAGACACAGCTCCAGTACTAGCAAACATGAAAACATAACTAGATGTTGATTTTTGCGAATCAACACAGCCAGCGAAGTCTGCTCAGAGTATCAA
Source organism: Artocarpus hirsutus (assembly GCA_946598075.1). Classification (NCBI taxonomy): domain Eukaryota; kingdom Viridiplantae; phylum Streptophyta; class Magnoliopsida; order Rosales; family Moraceae; genus Artocarpus; species Artocarpus hirsutus. The sequence continues at coordinate 8,843 of CAMOHE010039343.1, forward strand.
ATCACCTCTAGACTATCATTCCATCTATACATGAGCATGTAATCTTTTGTCCCTTGAAGGTATCTCATCACCTTCTTTGCAGCTCTCTAGTAGTCAATACCTAGGTTATTCTGATATTTTTCCAATATTCTAATAGCAAATGCAATGTTAAGTCTTGTACGGACCTGAGCATACATTAGGCTTCCAAGGTTGAAGCATGTGGAATGTTTTTTATTTGTTCCCTTTCAAGCACTAGTTCAAATTGAACCTGTCACCCTTCACAATGGGTGCCACACTTGGTGAATAATCCTTCATTCGAAACCTCTCTAGAACCTTATTGATATAGGTCACTTGAGGCAAACCCAAAATGCTTCGATATTTGTCCCTGTGGATCTTAATGCCAATTACACAAGATGCCTCTCCCATATCCTTCATATCAAAGTTCTTTGAGAGAAATAGCTTCACCTCATATAGCAATCCCTTATCATTAGTTGCAAGTAATATGTCATCCACATATAGCACAGGGAAACAAATCTTACTTCCACTAACCTTCTAGTATATACATTGATCCATGATATTCTCTTCAAAACCAAATGAAGATATAACATCTTGGAACTTCAAATACCACTGACGAGAGGCTTGTTTCAACCCATATATGGATTTCTTAAGCTTGCAAACTAAATGCTCACCATCACTAGAGGAAAATCCTTTTGGTTGTTTCATATAAACCTTTTCCTCTGGATCACCATTGAGAAAGGTCATTTTCACATCCATTTGATGTAAATCCATATCAAAATGGGCAACCAATGCCATAATGACTCGAAGAGAATGCTTGCTATATACAGAAGAAAAGGTCTCTGTATAGTCGATTCCTTTTCTTTGAGTGAAAACTTTGGCAACAAGTCTTGTCTTATGTCTTTCAATGTTGCCTAATGAATCTTTCTTTGTTTTAAAGACCCACTTACATCCAATAGCTTTTACACCACCAGGTAACTCAACAAGATCCCAAACTCTTTTAGACGCCATAGAATCCATTTCCTCTTTTATGGCATTGTATTATAAGTCAGATTCCTTAGAACTCAAGGCCTGTGAAAAAGTTTCAGGATCATTTTTGGCTCCAACATTGTAGTTAGACTCTTGTAGATACACAATATAGTCATTAGGTATTGTCGATCACTTTTCTCTAGTAGATCTTCTTAATGTTGGTTCAACATTCTCATGAGGAGCATGTTGTTCAACAGGCTATTCAATAAGTTCCTGTATCTATAGTTTAGCTAGATCCACTATGTCTTGATCAGTAGTCAGTGAAACTTGAACAACTTGTCATTGTCCATCACGCATTTGAACTTTAGGCATGTTGTGTACAGCAATCAATCTATCACAAGAAGTGGAGGGTTGAGCATCTGTAGAATCTTTCTCAGGAATGGTGTTCTAGGATCGATTGCTCCTACTAATCAAGTCATTCTCAAGAAATTTTGCATTTCTTAATTCCACAAATCTAGTACTATGAGATGGACAATAAAATCTATATCCCTTAGACCGTTCAGCATAACCAATAAAATATCCACTTATGGTCCTTGGGTCTAGCTTCTTCTCTTGTGGATTATAAACTGTTATCTCTAACGGGCATCCCCAAACACGTACATGTCACAAATTTGGTTTCCAATGTTTTAATAACTCAAAAGGCGTCTTTGGGATAGCTAAATAGCCTTGGTTGGAACTCAATTCAATATGTACATTCCCTCTTAAGAGCTTCAGTCCACAAGGACTCGGGAAGTTTAAAGCTAACAAGCATACTCCGCACTATGTCCAATAATGTTTGGTTTCTTCTTTTAGCTACACCATTATGGTTTGGAGAACCAAGCATAGTGTATTGGGCAATAATCCCATGTTCTTGAAGAAACTTAGCAAATGTACTCTCCACCTCTATCTGATCTCACTATCACTACAATAAATTTGAGATTATACGACCTTTATTTAATGATCTTTTCTCAAAAACTATTGTGATAAGGAAAAAAAAAGCGACGAGTTACGCTCGCGAAGACGAAAACCGTCGTAGTATTGGTGGGAGCTACTACGACGGTTTTTATAAAAACCGTCGTGAAAGGTGCAAGGCCTTCCATGACGGTTTTTATAAAAAGGCCTTTTACGACGATTTTTAGTAAAAACCATCGTGAAAGGTACCGAGGCTTCCACGATGGTTTTTAGTAAAAACCGTCGTAAAATGTTCTATATGTTTAAAATTTTTAGTAGTCGTCAAAATTTAATCTTTCACGAAGGTTAAATTTGGACGGGAAACTAAAATTTTCAAACCTCGGGGCCTTCCACGACGGTTTTTAGTAAGAACCGTCATGAAAGGTACAAGGACTTTCACGACAGTTTTTAGTAAAAATCATCGTGAAAGGTAACGAGGCTTCCACGACGGTTTTTACTAAAAACCGTTGTGAAATGTTCTACAAGTTTGAAATTTTTAGTAGTCGCCAAAATTTAATCTTTCACGAAGGTTAAATTTGGACGGGAAACTAAAATTTTCAAACCTTGGGACCTTCCACGACATTTTTTAGTAAAAACCGTCGTGAAAGGCCTTCCATGACGGTTTTAGGCTTCCACGATGGTTTTTACTAAAAATCGTCGTCAAAAGTTTTACATGTTTTAAATTTTTAGTAGTCGTCAAAATTTAATCTTTCACGAAGGTTAAATTTAGACGGGATACTAAAAATTTCAAACCTCGGGGCCTTCCACGATGGTTTTTAGAAAAACCGTCATGGAAGTCCTTCCACAACAGTTTTTACTAAAAACCGTCGTGAAAGGTGCAAGGCCTTCCATGAAAGTTTTTGTAAAAACCGTCATGGAAGGCCTTCCACGACGGTTTTTTCTAAAAACCATCGTGAAATGTTCTACATGTTTGAAATTTTTTGTAGTCACCAAAATTTAATCTTTCACGAAAGTTAAATTTGGACGAAAAACTAAAATTTTCAAACCTCGGGGCCTTCCACGACAATTTTAGAAAAACAGTCGTGGAAGGTACCAAGGCTTCTACAACGATTTTTAGTAAAAACCATCATGAAATGTTTTACATGTTTGAAATTTTTAGTAGTCGTCAAAATTTAATCTTTCACGAAGGTTAAATTTAGGCGGGATACTAAAAATTTCAAACCCCGGGATTTTTCACGACAGTTTTTATAAAAACTGTCATAAAAGGTCCGAGGTTTGAAATTTTTAGTATTCCGGTCAATTTAACCTTTCATGACGGTTTTTATAAAAATCGTCGTGAAAGGTTTTGCATATTTGAAATTTTTAGTTGCCCGTCAAAAATTAATCTTTCACGAAGGTTAAATTTAGGCTGGATACTAAAAATTTCAAACCTTGGGACCTTCCACGATGGTTTTTATAAAAACTATCGTGAAAGGTACCAAGAATTCCACGACGGTTTTTTAGCAAAAACCGTCGTGAAATGTCCCGTATGTTTGAAATTTTTAGTATCCCTCCAAAATTTAATCCCGCGCCAACGACATGGCTTTCCCTATTTATTCAAAATTTCTCTAACTCAAACCCACTAACTCTCAAATCCCTTTCTCTCTCTAACTCCTCGCCCATGACCTAGCCACCGATGAACCCAACCCCTACGGCATTCCACCGACTTTGACATTCCTCTATCACTCTCTCCATGACCTACCTAACAAACCCGATGCCATTCGCCACCGTTCATCCTCATCCCTTCACGTTCTACCGACTCCACCATCGTTCGATTCGTCCTTTGTCGTTCCACCAACTCCATCACCTTTGGTAAATTTCAAACCATTACTTTTAGTTTTAGTATTATTGTTAGTTCTAAACTTAGCATTATTTGGTTATTTTAGTGTTATTTACCTTTAGTTTTAGTTTTAATATTAGTTATATTAATTTGTTTTTTGCCATTTATGTTTAAAAGAACTTTGAACAACATTTAGCATTTTGGTATGAAAAAAGGTTACTTTTTATGTGTTTGTGATGCCTAAGTATTATTGTGATACCCACCACATGTTTGGAGATTTTTGGAGATTTTTTTTTTAGAGAAATACAAATTTTTAACGACGGTTCGCATGTTTGGAGATTTTTGGAGATTTTTTTTAGGAGAATGCTAATTTTTCACGACGATTTTTTAAAAAACCGTCTTTAAAAATTGGCATTCCACGATGGTTTCTTGAAAAACCGTCATGGAATCCTTAGTATTCTACAAGAAACCATCGTGGAAGCCATCGATTCTATGACCATTTTTTAAGAAACCGCCGTGGAATCCTTAGTGTTCCACGACAGTTTTTTGAAAAACCATCGTAAAATGCCAATTTTTCACTACAGTTTATCAAAAAACCGTCGTGAAAAATTACTACATTACAACCCCTTCCTGCTCCAATTTTTATATTATACGACGGTAAAAAACTATCTTGAAAACTCCATGTTATACCACGATTGAAGTTTTCACGACGGTTTTTTTACCGTCGTAAAATTTTTTCACGACGGTTATAAACCGTCGTGGAATCCACAATTTGTAGTAGTGTATCTTAATTTTCTTTTTGTATTGTTTCTCTACTTCTACTTTAAAGACCTTAAAAGCATCTAGTGCTTCATTTTTATTATTAAGCAAGTAGAGATACATGTATCGTGAGTAGTCATCTATGAAAGAGAAGAAGTACCCTTGAGAGTACATGTCCATGATTGGACTACAAATATCCGCATGTATGATTTCCAATAAATCAAAACCCCTCTTGGCACCTTTCTTTGACTTGTTGGTCTGCTTACCCTTAATGTAGTCCACACAAGTATCAAAATTAGTAAAATCTAAAGTACTAAGTACTCCATCATTTACTAATCTCTTAATTCTCTCAATGGAGATATGTCCCAATCTCCAATGCCACAACATAGAGAATTTATCATTTACAACACATCACTTTATACCAACATTTTCATGAATGTGCATAGTCATATAATTGGCATCGTTTTGTAAATTAAGACAAAAAAGACTATCAGACAAAGAACCACATCCAATAAAATCATATTTATAAAACAAGTTGAAAAAAGATCCTAAAAATTTAAAGGAATATCCAATTGATACAAGTCTGGAAACTAAAATTAAATTTCTAGAAAAACTAGGAATATGAAATACCTTTTCTAGTTGTAAAACAAAGCCACTACTTAAGATCAGTTTGCATGTTCCTACAGCCTCTACATGTGAGTACATCTTATTTCTAGAATAGATCCTTTGCTCACTTCTCACTGGCATCCGCAAGTCTTGCAATCCCTACAGGGAATTGGTAACATAGATTATAGAACCAGAGTTAATCCATCATGTGTTATAATTAACATCAATCATATTGAATTCATGATAAACAAGTGAGAGTTGAGTGCCTTTCTTATCAAACCATTCTTGGAATTTAGAGCAATCCTTCTTCTCGTGCCCCTTTTTCATACAAAAGAAGCACTTGAACTCCTTCACCAGTTTGCATGTTCCTACAGCCTCTACATATAAGTGCATCTTATTTTTTGAATAGATGCCTTGCTCACTTCTCACTAGCTTCTACAGGTCTTGCAATCCCTGTAGGGAATTGTTAACATAGATTGTAGAATCAAAGTCAATCCACCATGTGTTATAATTAACATCAATTATATTGGATTCATAACAGACAAGTGAGAGTTGAGTATCTTTCTTATTAAGCCATGCTTGAAATTTAGAGCAATCCTTCTTCACGTGCCCCTTTCTCTTACAAAAGAAGCGCTTGAACTCCTTCTTAGCATCCAATTGCGAAGGAACCTTGCCTTTTCCCTTTTGGTTGGCCTGATGTTTCTTCTTATTTCCTTGATATCACAAATTTACTTTCTCTCCCTCTTCCATAATGTGTCTTCCCTCCTCCTAAACACACATGGTCAACAGCTTATTAATTGACCATTTTTCCTTATGTGTGTTATAGGAGATCTTAAAGGGACCACACTCAGAGGGTAAAGCATTCAGAATGTAATGAACTAGGAAAGAATCAGACCTGTCAATCTCAAGTGTGTTTAGTTGAGCCGCAATATCCCTCATGCACATGTATGCTCATGCATGCCTTTTATACTAGTAAGCTTTAAGGATGAAAACTGCATAATTAGGGTGCTTGTCAATGCCTTATATGAAGACTCAAATTGCTCATCAATAGCCTTTAATAGTGCTCAGACATTGTCATATTGATCAACCAAACCTCGAATCCCAGCAGAGATTTTAGTCTTTATAAACATAACCGAGAGATGATTAGATCGGTCCTATTTTTCATATCAACCAACATCATCTAGAGTTTTGGTCTCAGTGATAAATGGTGGTTCATCCTTTCTGATGGCATAGGCAATATCCATCCACCCCGAATGAAAGAGAGTCCTCTCCTTCCAAACTTTATAGTTATCACCCTTAAGCTCGAGAATATCACATTTTATATCAGATAAATTAACAGGTTGAATTACTGCAATACATCAAACATACATGCTCATGTCACAAAATTTGAAGCTAATAACTATATGTCATGTTCTACCAATGTAAATCATGCTATAAGGATTATGAACCATATGACATATAAAAACTGCATGTAGGCTAAGTTTCTAACTTACATTGATTCACATACAACCTTATGATGAAACTATTAAAATACATTCCATTTCTTAATCCCTGTGGGCAAATTAAGAAAATAGTTTAATATTTCATTCTAACTAATCATAATTAATATAATAAAATTTCCTATGGGATAAATTTCATTATACCAAATATAATTAGTTACAATTAATGTCAGTTTAACTAAATCTGATTTAAAAAACTTAACATATAATTTCAATATAATCTAAGATGATGTGGCTCTTCTTAAATTAATTAAAATTATACAAATCACTCAAGACATTTAATTTTCATGCATAAAACATTCATGAATTTGCATGTATTAAAAATAACAACTAAAGAATAGATGCAAAATAAATTATGCATAAATTCAAAACCATATCTAAAATAAATTTTCAAAATTTTATTTAAAGATAAATAATAAAATTTTAGATTGTACTAAATTTATTTTAGATTTATTAAAAATTAATTTTCCAAAATACCCAAATAAAAATTTTGCAAAAAATACTGAAACAAAATTAATTAAAAATTTTTTTAGATTTTTTTGGTCAAAAACGCTCTTGAAAACAATATGTCATTTTCCAGTACTAAAAGAAAACGACGTGTCATTTTGAGTAAGAATCAGAGTCTATTCTTGAGTAAAATAACGTGTCTTTTTTTTCTAAGAAAAACAACATACCGTTTTGTTGCCGAGACAACACTTCTCTTACATTAAAACGATGTGTCGTAAACGACATGTCGTTTTGAAACTGAAAAAGCACGCTTCTTAGCCAAAATGACATGTCATTTTTTGACCCTAGAATTTGTTTTTTCACTTGATTTTGGTCTTCTTTACCCAAAATTAACCCAAATGGATCCAATTGCAGACCCAATTAATTCTATACCTTAAGGGCACCAAAATTGACGTTTTAAAAACCCATAAATATTAGAAAATCAATTTCCTAATGATCTGTAACGTTCATTTTCATCAAAAATCATCAAAAAAATGATTTCAAATAAAACAAAGTTTTAGGTATTTTAAAAAACTCCATTAAACTCCATTCAAACATATCAAGGCAGAGATAAAAACCATGCTTTTGATATCAAATGTTAGAAATTTACTTATACAGAATTATGATTTTCATATATGCATGAATCCAAATAACATGAAAATCATCTAAATGCGAAAACATAAAGGAAAGGGAATCTAACCTTCAATGATTGACAAATACAGTAGAATGAAGGATATCTATGCAAGAATTCCTGAAGAAATTTTTTGTAAAAGAAGAGGAAATCTTCTAAACCTTCTACAATTTTGGAGAGATAGTGTATTTTTGAATAAACTACAAGGTTTAGGGACCCTCTTACGTAATATTTATAGACACTCACTATCAGGGTGTATTACCATTAAGAGATATCTTTGAAACAAAGCCTTTTTTTGAAGTGTTATAACAGTTCAGGGATATCCTTTAATTGACACCCTTTGAAAAATACGTGTCTATTGGACTACTTAAATTTATTTTTTTATTTATTGTCATTTAAATACCAAATAAATAATAATGAATAAATAAAAATAAGAATATATATATATATATATATATGTATTGGCACCGTATTTCCAATGTTTGGGTCAATGCTTAGTTACCTTTGCTAATGTTTTCACTAGCAACAACAAGGTAATAGAAAGAAGTAGAAACATATAAACAGTCAAGTTGTTTTTTTTTTGTCTTCGAGAATTCCCAAAAATTTAGATACGTAGCGAATATATAGTCTCAAGTCTTATAAAATTTACGGTTGATTTTTTTTTTTTTTTTTTTAATGGCTTTGCTAAAAAGTTAAAAAATGCATTGGTTCTTTTTTTTTTTTTTTTTTTTTTGACTCCATTGGAAAAATGATGCATGTTAGTCAAATTTACTTATAATATTAGGTACTTGATTTTTTTATAACTTATATAGAACTAGTTAAGTTGTGCATGTTTCATATCTTTGAGTTTGTTATAATTTCCTCTTTTATTGTTTTATTGATTTCTCCTATTGTTAAAAAAGAAAAAGAAAAAGAGAAAGGTGTACCTTCTTTCGCTCAAGGAGAATTCCAAAAAATTTAGACACGTAGAAAATGTAGTATCAAGTCTTACAAAATTTATGGTGGACTTTTCGTTTGTGGGTTCTGCAGAAAAGTTATAAAATGGATATTGTTTCTTGTTTTCCTAGTCTGAGTCAACTGGAATAATGATGCATGTTCGTGATCCCAATCATCCTTCTATAGTGCAAGTAATATTGTGTATTTATTTATAATACTTGGATTTTTGACAACTTTGGTTCAACAAAAATAACAAGAATAGCTAAACATTATTTCCCTGCTTTCGTATATTAACTTCATTTCGACTCGAAATTTCTTTGGTTCAACAAAATAACAAGAATAGCTAAACATTATTTCCCTGCTTTGGTATATTAACTTCATTTCGACTCGAAATTTTTATTGATATTTAGTGATCTCATTTAGCATGTCAAATTTGTGATTAGTTTGGCCTGATTTCTTAATAGTGACTCCTGATCTTATCTGTCTCTTCATACGTAGATATCATGAAAGTTGCATTCTGTTGTGGAAATGGGGATTAGCGAAAGGCGAAGAAGAAGATGCAGGCTATTCTTTTCTCCTGCTTTCTTTCCTATTAATACTTTTGATATGACATGCTACATAATATCTTTAACTGGGACTATCATGCTTTTAATGTTTATAGGCTAAAACTGGGACTACCATGTTTTTCATGTTAGCTAATATGTGAGCTCTCAATCTGCAAGGACCTGCACCTCTACTTAGTATAATATTGTTCGCTTTGGGCCTAAGCATGTACAAGCTGCATAACTCACCACTTTTTGGCCCTCTACGTCTTAAGAGAATTATGTTTGTCACACAATCATATTTTTCTTTTCATGTTATTATTGTGATGGAATTGGTAGAGGCGGACATCAGCCCTTTGGGTCACTCGCAGCTTATGCCATATCAAATGTTGCTTACTGGGGGACTTTTATAGTGAGTCAACTCTCGAAACAAGAACTAATTAATGATCCATATTAAAGTCCAACATACTGTTCAACAAATAATAATTTATGACGAGCTAATTAAGTTTTACCCTCATTATGGACTTGATTGATTTGTTTGGACGCTTATGCGACTTATCGAGACGAGGGTAGCATTTGTTACATGAATTCACATAGATTTGAAGTTATGAGATTGGTTCAAACTCACATTTGGATGTGCATTTCCTGAAATAGTTTTGCATGCAAGTCGTCAAGACAAAGGTAACATTAGGTACATTGATGAGACTGTAAAAATGCATATTATTTTACATTAACATTTTTCATTAAACTTCTTAACTATAAATGTCGCTACTTTGGCTCATGCATGAAATTATTGAATTATAAAGCTTTAGTTTTAGCACATTAAATAATTATTTTTAATTATTTAAGTGTACTATCATAACATCACATTTGTTATATGTTTCATACATAAAGTACATAGAATTAGGCTTTTATATTATTATTTATTTTTGAAGTCTTACAGCTACAAAGACTTTTAAATTGCATGTTAACTGAGAACATTTGTACTCATAAATCATGATTAAGTCACAATTTACAACTTATGAATTTTCTAGGCATTGCAAAAAATTTCTAGCCTTAAACTGCATTCTTAAAATTTTCTCTTAGCTTTTATAGAGAATTTAATTAACTTATAAACTCTAGACTTATAATTTTTTTTTAAATTAACGATGTAGATGATGGAAAAATCCTTAATTAATCATACTTATTAATTTTTGGATTTTTCTGGTCATTACAATCTACCCACCTTACAAAATTGTCGTCCTCAAAAATTGGGATAAACTAGGGGTATCCTATGGATTTGTAACTTAATCCTCTGGGGTTTTCTTTCTTTTAGCAATTCTACCCCAAGTATCTTGATATAGAAATATGGCCTCATTTTCATAAGGCCCTCTTTCTTTTGTTCCAAAACTTTCACATCCTAGTTTGTGTATTTGCATCCAAATCATGATCTGGTGCATAGGAACTGGCCTGAAAGTTCATCTCGTTATTGCTTAATTTATGGGTCGTAATCATCCAGTCATCCAGACCTATGATAATAATTGTCTAAACATGTTTATTTACTTGTTTTAAAAAAATTTCCAAGGGCTTATAACTCTTGAATTTACCTTCTCATATCTCTCTTGTACATGTCTTGCTCCCCCTTAGGTGTACGAGTAAGAGGGAGTTCGTTCCCATTTTTCATGTATGTAGGGTTGTTATAGTTTTGCTCATGTGACCTCTCTATTGGTCATGAGGAATTATCTACTTTCTACTTGATCATCTAAATCATTTGGACAATTTCTAATCAAAACTAATGCGTCTTATAGTAATTTCTTTTAGTTTCTTAAAGGAAAATTGGAGGTTTATCTATCTTCTAACAGATAGTTCCTCTACAATGCGAAGTTACGATTCAAATAGGGTCTCTTGACGTATGAGGATCATGTTACCAGTTCTCTTTTCGTGCACTTATTCTAGAATCTAAAGCATACAATTGTAGCATAACGTAAGTGGTTGGGTGATTTCACCACTTCTAGTAACCTTTCTATGGGTAGAAAATCATTCTAGATCTAAATCTCATACTACTAAGTGCAGTATATTCTTCTAAAAGAGCAAAATTGTACTATCTCCTTTAACCTAAAAGCAGTTAATTAGAGTCTTGTCTACATTCTACCTACCTTGAGATTGTAATTAAAGTCTTTTAAGCACCTTTTTTTTTTCTTAGAAAATAGGTGTCATTCTAGCCTTAACTGTCTCAGCTTGTTCAATGGCATAATCCTATGTAGGCCGTTTCATTGTATTTTATAGTTCATAAAGCTTATCTCTTATTCGGGGTTCTAATCAATCTTATCTCCACTGTGAAAACATTCATGATATGTCTTAACTTTCTCTACATGTGAATTTCGTGTCTATAGCTGGCTACGTATTCCTTCTTTCTAGGCTACTTTAGTGTCCTATATCGTTCTAAGGCTTCCTTGCTACCTCTAGGAAGGGTCGCTTCTTAGTCTTCAAGAGCCTTCTTAGATGGTCTTCTACTCCTATTCTATGGTCTTCTACTCCTATTCTATCTCATTGTCAAGTCTGAGCCAGACTAAGAGCTGCAAACTTGTTTAATGAGGCGCCATATACCTGTAGTTACTCTCATATTGTCATCTTAATCTTAACTTACTCGGGTCTTAAACTTTTTTTTTCATAGTTAATGGGTCTTTGTCATCAATACTAAGCAAAGGCTCTTGTTGATGGTCCTAGTTTGGCTAGAATGTCTAACGCCATGTTCTTTCTATTTTTATATTTATGGGTAATAGTTCTACCAACTAAGTTCAAATTGTTCTTAATTTAATTTTTGATTTTGAACCCTGAGCTCAAACAATGTTTCTTTTCTAGGAGGGGAATGGGTATATTGGAACCTTTTTCTCACCCTATTGGGTATTTTATGTAAAACATTACATTTTTTTTGTTTGTGAATAGGAAAAATATGGGAGGATATAACTAAGAAGTGTACTCATGGGTTATTGGTTTTGATAGATTAGAAATTTTGTCAAGAAGCAATCTATCGGTTTTTTCATGTTCATCTATCTTTTAGATGAATAATATGGGCTAGACACCTGCTCTCATGATCTTACCCGAGGTATGTATTTTAATGTGTCATAAAAATTCTAACGTATTAACGGCATTACTCTAATCTTAGGTTTGGTTAATATATATATATATATATATATATAAAAGCAATATATTCTAACTCGTCAAATAATGAATCCTGTCGGTTCTATCATGACTAGAAGGAACCTGCCTATTATGCAATTTCTACTATTGAGACATGCCTATAAAAATTTCAGATGCACTACTTTACTTGGTAGACACTACATGTGTCATCCTTTCTGTATCTTATCACTTACTTGATATTAGTACACCTTTTTATCGTTGTCGGGAGGGGCATATAAATGGACATTAAATGCCACTACGTCCCAAGCCTCGACTTCTTACTCTTAAACTTGCTAATCATATCGACTAGGCATCATCTGTTCTTTAGTCTATACTATCCATACATTTATCAAGGAGATCACATCAATATTGCTGAAGGATGTCACTCCCTCATGTATATTGTTTCTTGAGGGACAAGTCATAACTTCATAGCCTCAGCTTTAGAAGTTCTTTGCTATGAGTCTTTGTAAATATTATTCTAAGGGTGACATCATAGTTGGGTTTTTTTTACAGGACTAAGCACACTTATAGTTTTTTTTTCTAAATAAAACTAACTTAGGGTTACTCCGACCATCGGCTACATAACTAAGTTTTTTTTTAGATGGTTGAATGATACTCTCATAAGTTTACTCCACCACTGATTCTAGAGGATTTCTCCTTAATATGGCACGCTTTAGCTAGTTAAAAGTTTTTTATTATCCCTATACTCACATTTCATAGCGTCTGGTTACTAGTGAGGGTTTGGTGTTTGACATTAAGGTCTTTGATCTTGCTTATTGCAAAAATCCTATCTATCTAAAGACTTCATTTACTAGAGGGGGACCACTTCTACTTGAGATGGTCTTCTTAGCTTAGTAGCCGAGATTATGTAAGTCTAATTCTCTAGCTAAGAATTCTATATTTGCTATCTTAAGCGGACATCTCTATCTACTTATCTTAAATTTGGTTCTTTGCCCGTTGATGACTAAAGGTCATTTAAGAATATGGCAGACTATGTCCTTAAAAGAACATATCTATATGTTTATCTTAAACTAGGTTTTCTAACTATTGATGACTAGATTTCATCGATTCATATGATGGGTGGCATATTTTGTTCAGTAATTTCTATTGGTTTCATTGGTTATGGCTACTCTATTGAGTTACATAGCTCTATTAGAGGGATTCAGATATTGAACCAATCTAGGGTCATTTCTTTCTTAATTCTTAAATGGGTATGTTAATGGCTACATATTGTCATTCTTATTATCAAATAATACCCCGTGATGCTACCTACATCTCTTAGGGGAGTGGAAGCAACTTTGCTTCAACATTCTCTACTTAATGTGATCTTAATTTGATATAGGATGGTGTTTGACTGATCCATCTAACTTATTTATTTTTAATTTTATTTATTTATTGATTGATTTTTTTTATTGTAGGCTGGGGAGGGGACATCTCATTATGAGATTACTATAGTGGGGCCTGTTTGGTCAGATGCTAACTTTTTAGAAATAACCACCCATAGACAATCTGTGACTTCTAGGAAGTTCTTTTCTTATATCATAGACTTCCTCTTACATTCTAATTTCTTGTAAAGATCTGTGTATTTATCATTATCAAGAATCTGACTCTATGGAATCTATCCTTTTATCATAATCTAGCAAGTTAGGTCCTTAATGGTTTTCTTATTAACCTTATCATGTATGTTTATTATGCATTATATGGTACTTATAAACTATATCATATTTATAATACAGATAACAAGCATCAATCATAGCATTCATATTCATACATATATACACACAACATTCGTAAACATGTCATTCATACCTTCGTATCATGGAGTTGTTAAACATTTTTCTTTTATTAGCAATAATTTCATATCATTCTTATAAGTCATATTGTATTTATAATGCATACAATTCATAACATTCATACATATATCAATTATACTTTCATATCATAAAATTGCTAACCATTTTCCTTTTTTTTTTTGTTAGCAATTATTGCATCATAGACCGTTGTTGAGATCGTGACCTTATTCACCTCTGGTAGGTCACATAACATAAAGTTCCTCCTATCGAAAGCTACTACTATTAATACATAAATCTTACTTTTATACTATGTGTATACTTGTTTAATCGTATAGCGTGGCATACCACTAACCTCGTAGTGGTATTGCACTTATCTAATTCTTTACGTCATTTTCAAACTAGATATTGATGTCTTCATTAACGGTCCAAGCTAGAAAGTTCTCTCTAACTAAGTGCTCATTAGTGCTTCGGATAAGTATCTTGACATCATCGTATTTTGGTAGTATTTCTTTAAAGATAACTTTATTCTTTCCTCATTTGCATTTCTTGATTGTGACTTCCTTTGTTCTCATCACAAAGTGCAGGGCATTGTCCATCCGCCTATAGAATCGGCTTTTAGTAAGGATTGCTTGTATGCTACATGAGGGACGACTCTGATCATAGGTTAATAATCAAGCTAAAAAGGGCTTGTCGGCTTCTTTTCTTTTCGAAGCTAATCAGCCTTGGTCGTAGCTCGCTAGTTGATGTAAAATAAAAGGGATGAAGGATAAAATAAAATAAAAATAAAATCTTGAGGCAGAAATGAGAGAAGTTTAGGGAATGACTATTTATATTTATATATATTTTAAATCATTGGTTATAGCTCCAAATATTATTGTCCGAATTTGTACTCTGAGTGTCGATCATTTGTAGACGTCGGTTCTAGCATCCACGTGATTCTACATATTGTTTAGCTAACTAAGGAGGTCAGCACCTAATACTGCTTCCCGTGATTCGATGAATCATGGCAGTTAGGCTTGGCGTTGGGCCTTGAAGAGACTTCTAAGACCATGCTTGGTGTGTCAATAGCTAGATTGCTATTATTTGAAATATTGGCACTTAATAACTAACATAACTTAATTTAACATTTACTTAACTTAACTTACTTAGATTGTGGCAAAGTAGGCAAGTGACGAGGTGAAGTAAGATGGCAAGATACCGACTCTAATACTAATTATAATGACCATATTTACGTAGCCATTACTTAATTTAAACATAATCTTAAACTTAAACATGCCCTAACATAAAGTACTTAAATTGTAGAATAATTTTTTTCTAAAACAAAATCTTGATAAAGATTTTGCAAAATATTTCTTTTAAAGAAATATTGATTTCTTTAAACATGATAATAACGTAATAATAATTATTACGATTTAACATAATCATAATTTCTAAAGACTTAGATTTATCATACATTAATTTCTTAAATCATAATAATAATAATAATAATAACAACAACAACAACAACAATAATAATTCCTTAAAACTTTTCTTTCAAATATGAAGATAATTACTTAGAAACTATATCTTTTTAAGCATTTCTTAACTTAATTGAAAATATTTCTAAAACAAATCTAAATTAAATATCGCTATAGATTTCTAACTTAAATGCATTCTAAATCCTTCTTAAAATTATCGTTATTTTTTCCCTATAATTTAATATCTTAAAACTAACATATTGTTTTCTTATAGCTTAATCTTTCTGAACTTAGCATAATAGAAATATCTTATAACTTATTCTTTAAAGTTTATTGTATTAGTTCTATGAAACATATTCTTTTAAACTATCATAATAATAAATTCATTGAAATATTCATTAAAATCATTCCTTAATTTAGCATGAAAAATCTTTTAAAATTTTCTAATTCTAAATAATCTCATAATTTTCTTACTTGAAAGTTTCCATGCATTTGTTTTATTTTCCAATGCAATCATTTTTAAACCTTAAAACTCTTTGCACGAAGGTTGTATAATCACAATCTCGGTTTTTAAGACATAATTATGTAGTTTTATTTACTTATTTATATGTACATAATTTTCATAAAATAAAAACATACATAATTTTGTAAAATAAAAATATGCATAAATTTGTAAACTAAAAATACAGAAATATTACAAATCGCGTGAGCGGTATCCATTTCCAACTTTACCATTTGTCTGCCCTCACCATCACCCATCAACTGTCGCTGACAGGTTTCGCACCTACAGCATGAACGTCCTTAAATATCGTTGATAGGTTTTCTCACCTACAGGATGAACATATTTTAATAAGCTTTCACTTGGCAAGTACGAATTTAGACTTGCAAAACATAATTAAAAGTCATTTGATAAAAATGCATGAACATTTTATGTTTGCTTATCAACTTGTTTTATGCTTAATTATTATAAGTTGTAACTTATCTTACTAATTGGGCCGAGTGATCATACCGGTTGGATGCAATCTTTAGAAAGCCAGGGTTTGCAAGGTTCCTAATGACGCCAAAATCATAAACTATATTGAAGCCTCCCCGTAGGTCAGGAGATTGGTATGACACCCTTAACTTATCTTATTTATTTCACTTATTTTGTTGTGTATATGCGGTATGGCATGTTACTATATAGCATCACAATTACATAAATCATTAACCAAAAATCATAATCATGCTTAACTTGAAAGTGACTAAACAATATGATTTAAATATTGCATACATCACATTTTGATCATGACATAATCACAACATAACATGACATGGCATGACATAAGCATAATAAATCATTATATCATAACATAACAACATATCATAATATAACACAGCGTGACAAATCACTAATCATGCATTTCATAATATTTTTATGAAAACATAAAAAATAATTTATTTACAACTTATTCATTTAGTAGGAGAAATTTCTATTTACATGGACTCTAAGCTGAGCGAGCCTAATTGTATCTCATTGTATCTATAGTCTACGAAGAATCCTTGACAGTGGTCCTTAAGCGACCATGGATGGCTAGGCATGCTTCTTGAAGATCATTTATTGCTGAAAACGTCATTCTAAACTTCATCGCTATAGTCTGCAATCCTCGTACAGTCGATACTTTCAACATAGTGGAATTAGCTCAAGGGGGAGGGCACCATCACATTTGGGACATTAAAACAGGTCAACAGGTGGTCTTGGATTGTCGATAGGAAGTCTGGATCACCAAAACCCAAGGTACTTGGAGCCCAACCACCTACGGTAGTGCATGCAGTGACTGGATTAACCAACAATTTTGTTGGCCTTCAGAGTTGATTGGTGCAATTAATTTCACAAAAATCTGTCTCTAGCTACATAGATCAAAGACATGTCGGTGGTGAAAAAATGGAGGCTTCGATCTCATCTTTTTGATGAAGCTACTAGGAAATTAACTTGGATGTTTCACTCTCCGTGGATGTCTTTGCATTTCCATTAAGGTGGGCCAGATTAACGCCGCATGGAATGATGGTTCCACCTCCTCGTGGTGGTGCTAGATGACGAAGGCCATTCTTCCTCTTTGAACGGTAGTTTCAAGCAATTAAGGTTTGGATTTTCCTCCTCTTCACCCTCTAAAGGTGTTTGTGCCTTCAATTTGGCATGACACTACCAAAAATAGCGAATCCGAGTTCACCCACGGTGGTGGTGGTGGAGCTCCTTGTTCTCCATTGTGCAATGGCAGGGTGCTAAAATTGATCAAGAGGTCCTCATCGCTGACCTCTTGTAGTCATTTCATGACTGACGGTGTCCTTACCTCCCCCTAGAATGACAAGGACAAGGGCGGCGATGGGGATGCACAGATGGATCTCTCCAGTAGTTTTTGAGGTGCAACCAAGCTAAGTTCGTGCTCTACTCATCACGGTGGTTGTGTAGGAATAAGAATCACGTATATCAGATACCGAACGATGAAGAAATCTCATCAAAAAATTTTGGGTTTTTCTGCCATTTTAATTAGGAGTGTGGCTTCCTCTGATGAAGTTGTGGGCAGCATAGCATACCATTGGACTTAGCTCGACGAGAGCTTTTTGTTGGTGCAAAAGTTATCGAAAATTGATATCGGATTCTTGGACTAAGTTGGAGGAGAGAGAGAAAATAGAGAAAGAATGGGCAAATTTTTTTTTTATTGGCCAAAATCTTTTGCGTGCCCATGTATTTATAGACTATTTTGTGGTCTACACAGTCTAAACTGTGTCGTGGTTGGTTCGATCAAGTTTTTGATCCACAAACTTAAAATTCGTATATACATAACTGTACTTTTGAAACTTTAATATTCTTGCCTTTCTAAAAAATAAGTAAGTAAAATTCTAATTTTCTTACTATATTAATGTCTTAAAATATTCATACTATCATCAAAATCATTTTCATGAATTTATCAATACTTTATGGATTTTGTGATTTTATTTCTAAAACAATAAACTTTGACATATTTATTTTCAAAATCGGTGATTAACTATTTTCACCACATTTACTCTTTTTTTTAAAAAAAAATAATGTTAAGTATTTAGAACTTTGATCAAAATAATTTTTTTTGTAACTTTTAAAACTTTAAAATGTAAATTAAAGCATATATTTTTCATTAAAAATTTTCATATTATAAACTTATAATTTTATCTAAAAAATAATAATCGTAATTTATAAAGATTTTTCATAAATTAAATTGACTATTTGTAAGTCAATTAATTAAAAATCTAGACTTAGCACAATTACGTGCCTTATGGGTATAACTCAAATTATTTTCATAAAAAGTCATTTATGACTCCACATCCAATCTATGGGTGCTTTTTAAACTTTCTATAATTACTTTACGAATTGAAATTTATCCATTTGTGATTTTATATTTGCCTTAAGGGCTCGTGCAATGTTTGTGAATTCCATTAACATTTTTACAATAATAGTAATAATAGTAATTATTATTATTATTATTATTATTATTATTATTATTATTATCATAAATTTCATACAGTTATATAGACATGTAGGTAACTAACTATGAATGTATAGGATATTATACATTCTTGTCATGTCTTATGATCTCATAAAAATCAAGATCAATCTTATATACATAAACTTTATATTTACCATTTCTAAATCATGGTATTGAGTTATTGATTACTTGTTGACATGAACTGGTATCGTGTAGGAATTCCATATAATCATATGGAATCAGAAATTCTTTTTTATCATATTATCTTAATTTAAATATCTTAATCGAGATTCTTATAAATGTCACTACTTTGGCTCATACATGAAATTATTGAATCATAAACTTTTAGTTTTACCACACCAAATAATTATTTTTAAATAATTAAGTGTACTATCATGACATCACATTTGCTATATGTTTCATACATAAAGTACATAGTATTATGCATTTATATTATTATTTATTTCTAAAGTCTTATAGCTATTAAAACTTTCAACTTACGTGTCAATTAAAAAGATTTGTAATCATAAATCGTGATTAAGTCGCGATTTAAAACTTATGAATTTTTTAGGCATTGTAGAAAATTTCTACCCTTAAATTGCATTTTAAAATTTTCTTGTAGTTCTTATAGAGAATTTAACTTATAAACTCTAGACTTATGATTTTTTTTTATGGATTAACAGCGTAAATAATAAAAAAATCTTTAATTAATCATGCTTATTAATTTTTGGATTTTTTCAATTATTACATCTAGGGTGTAAACCATCAACTATACGGAGATATAAGATCTAAGTTTTCCATTGTTTCTTTGGAGGAGGCGGAGAAGAAAATCTATCTTCGTCAGTGGTACCCTATCCATGTAGCAAACGCTTCTTGCCATCATCGAGCCCTAGTAGATAAGAAAAAGACAATCACATCTCCGTCAACATTGGGCCTATCAACGTTGCAAAAGCCAGTCGTCGTCCAGCCTCTCTCCATTGCCGACACTCACCCTCCTTGTCTGCAGTCAAACTCCGTTGGCCGTGACAACAATTCCTCAACTTACTTTGCCAAGTTCACCTCATTTGTACTACTCGTGACAAAATTGTCGATAATGACGAAGACAGATTGTAGAGAGGTTTTGACAGTGAAGTTGGGCTATTGGTGGTTCGGTGTAACAAGAGCAAACCTTTAGGTTCATGGTGGAGCAATGGGTTATTGGTTTCCCTTTTTTCTTTTTCCAATTTTTTTACTAATTATTTTTCAGTTTTTGAAAATAATGGTTGTTTTATTATTTATATTAGGACTATAACTGGGTGTAACGCCTGCCTAATTTGATGTAACGGATAATGTTATATTAATGACGATGTTAAGTGATATACTCATGAAAAGTGCTATGATATATGATAAATGGTGCTAACCATTTTATTTTAAGTGTTATGACAGGTGACGCTCGCGTGGAATTGATGTGCTCAAATGTTCATGTCATTTATGTTATGTGTTTAATTATATTTTTATGGACAATTATATGTTATGAATGAATTTTGAGTGTTAAGGCAGTTCGGCAGGCCAGACTATTAAGTTCAGCAAGCCGAAATGATGTTCTCTGAATGGTAAGCCAATGGTATATCATCGGTAGGCCGAACTTCTGAGATCGGCAGGCCGAACTTCTGAGATCGACAGGCCGATGACAGCTGACAAGTAGTCAGCAAAAATTTTACAAAATTGTGATAAGGTTGAATTTATTTAAGGACGTTTTATTCTGATTAAATAACATAATTATGGAATGATTTCTTTAATTTTGGTAATAAAACATTTGACTTTTCATTTATTTGAATTAATGGATTAAGTTTTCCCGTTTTACAATTTCAAAATATGGTAATTGTGAGAAAAATGATGACTTAGCCCAATCCTCTCCACTTCCCACGATTTTTGCCTCCCAATTAATCAGAAAAAAATTCTAATTTATTTCAAAGAATGAGAGTTTCATTTTTTATTCCTCTCTCTCTATCTCTCGAATTTCACTCTCTCTGTCTCTCTCTCTCTCCCGATTTTCCTCTCTCTCTCATTCTCTCTCTTTATCACATTTCTTTCTTCCTCTTCCTCTCAAAAATTTTCCCAGTTATTATTTGTTAAAATACTGAAAATTTCTTTGGAGTATATTCAAGGAGTTTTAAGAAGAATTCATCCTAAGGTATGAGTTTATTTTTTAAGCATTTCTGAAAACTTTTCCTCTTCAAACCAACTTTTATATCTCCATCTAGGAATGTCATTTTTGCTCTGAATTTTTTTAGTATGTTATTCATTCATGTGTTATGTGATTTTTCCCCAAGTCTCACATTATTTTGAATTTTATATAAAAAGTTATGAATTTTCTTCTCACCACCACTCATTGTAAATAATTGCTGACTGTTTTTGTGCACATATGTATGATTATTATTTTTGTTGTAAATGAATGTTGTTTTGCACGAAATTTGATGGATATGTATAAATATATGTTAAGTAAAGGGCTGTAAAATATGGTAATGATTTGATGAGTGTTTCATGGGTTATAGAGATTTTATGATTGCTAGGTATTTAATTTGTTATTACAGTAAATTTGATTGAACTTTTATTTTATAATATTTTTTTGTATGATTATATGATTATATATGATGTTGAGAAAATGGTGGAGTCACTGTATTATATGTTAATATGATGACTATATGAATTTTTAGGTTTAAATACATTTATTTTAATTGTTTAAGAATAATTATTGCAAGTCATTCATTGACTGATTTGGTTATAGTTATTTTGCCTATGAATTCAAACA
>CAMOHE010039344.1:0-15418 GCA_946598075.1 Artocarpus hirsutus
AAAAAAAAAAATTGGCCTACCAAAGTGCCACATACTACATTACACAAAATTTAAAACATTAAATATTTATCATACATACATTATCAATGACATGAACATTTCAAGCACATCAATTCCACATGACCGTGACCTGTCATAATTCTCAGATAAATGGTCAATAATATAATTTCATTAATAAAATACTCAATGTCGTTAAATATCTATCATTAACCGTTATATGAAAAATGACAGATGTTAAAGTAAGAGGAATTTAATTTTGATGTTTTGATTAAATTTTTTATTTATATGAAACAATAACAACAACAACAACAACAACAATAAATTGACATGTGCTAGTAGTAGGCTGCTAAAGGATTAGTATTCTCTAGATACTAAGTCGGCAAATCTTCTTCCTAAAGTAAATATTAGTGTGTATTTTTTTTTTATGTGTGTATTATATATTCGGTGGCCATTTCCTCGCAAATAAAAACGGAAGAACGAACAGAGTCTCCTTCGCCAATTGCTCCATTTCTTTGCAAATAAAAAAAGAGATGATTCAGAAAATATATTTCAATCTCATGAGTTCTTCTAGTTTTTGAGGTAATATATATGTACTTACACATATTGTTTAACTTGTATTTGGAATTTTAATGTGTAGATATATTCGTTTATAAATGAGATCTCTTCCAAATGTATTTTGATGAAGTAATCTTGGATTTGAAGAATTGGAGTTATTATTATTATATATACTTGAATGAATGTGTTTTTGAGTTATATGAGATGACTCTGCTTATAGATAGTAATATGGTTATTTTAAATATTAAAAAAAAGAAGGACAGACAACTATGGAAGAATAAGCTTGTTTATGTTTTAGAAGTCTATTTATGTATGTTCACATTGGAATATTTTATGTTCAGCTATTATTCATTACATAATGTAGGTTAGAATGGAACAATATGCATAATTATATCTGCGTATATGTGAATATATGTTGCCAGCATGTTTATATACATTTACCTTGTTTACATAACAGTTCACCAGCCTTATATATATACATATATATAAAAGTCGAATGTGCGTTAGTTTATGTGTGTGCTTGTATATATATTCAAATTTTGTAAATGATTCATTTTAGTATATGGTGTTGTTAATAAGCTTATATGTGAATTGTGGGTGATGACTATTGATTTCATAATGAATATTTTGTACTATGATGGTTTTTGATAATAGATATGTATAATAAATGTCTTTACTTGTACTTGATTAGAGATATGTAGTTAATATAATATTATCATGTATATAGAGTATATACAGACTTATAATTTTTGTTTTGTTCACTATATTACCTTGTATATAAAATGTTATATGAAATATACATCTTTTGCTCACCATATATGTGTATTAATTATAGTGCTACTACCTTATTATTATAGTCTAATTAAAATCATGACAACATGTGGGCTAATAATATAATTTATTCATGTTTATTGCTTTTGGCAAACACAAACTAAGCATACATAGTTAAATAATATTCAAATACTTGTGGGTACCTTGAAGAAACCGTATGTGTATTAAATGAATTAACTAATTCACCACTTGAGTTTTAAGTATGTATATATAGATATTTATATCTTAGTTGCTTTTTTAATTTTATGAAGTTATGGGTAGTTGACTTGGATTATGTGATGCTATTGTAAGAGTTCTGTTAGTATACAAGCGTGTAGTTTTATGCATATATAAACATATATGCATGAATTTAAACATTAAGCATATTGTGATAATATTGTTATCATAGCTTTAATTGTTAATAATAGGCATACAAGCATATCTTGCTTGACGAGGATATTGATGCCTGCAACTTCTTGCTTTTTATTTGGACACGAGCTAAGTATAAATTTATTTCAATTGCATCACAAGATTGCTGTTGTAATATATATGATTTACTATATCACTTGCATTCATGGCATAAAGGCATATGTATAGTTTACTGAAGAAAATCATCGGACCATGAAAAGAGATTGTTAGTGTGTGCGTTGTGTAGATAGCTTATAAGTGACCTGAGTTAAGTTCTATAGGATAGCTTAGAACTCAAGTGGTTTCATGGGAGTGCTTGGGGCCATTTTTTGGACCTTTTTATAGTTCCCAGGAGGGAGGGACTATAGTGCATACATGCTTGTAATAGGCTTGGGTGGGCGACTCATGGTGTACATAACACGCATTAAATATTTTTATGATATAGCAGGTGCGATAAAAATTTTATGTGCTCATACATGATGCCATTACTTTGAATTGCATAGTTACTACTTACTAGGCATTAGTTCATATTTATCTTGTAATGCAATGAGGGTACATTTTAATAGTGTTGATTTGAAGGTTGACTCTGCTTATATAGACACTGCTGACCTTACATGGGCACACATTTGTTTAAACTTCATATTTTGGTACCTATAATTATTACGAGATTGTTATAAGTACAGTTTAGGCCGCGTTTTATTTTGAGATGTAAATCATTGTAAACATTTATCGCTTGCCCATCTTTCATGAGTATAGACACGTGGTTGTTTGTGAATTACAAGGTTTTTAAAAAGTTAAAATTTACCAGTTGTTTTCTTAAATAATTATATGTTATTTAGATAGAATATGACGCCGTCTAACTTGATTTATAAGGTGTTTGGTAGTATAGTTAAAGTAATTGGTTAAAAAAGTTTTTATTGTAGTATATGAGAATTTTACATTATAATAATTTTTTATTATTATTGTAAAATTTTATACTGTTTATAACTAAAAAGTAATCTAGATCATCTTTTGTGAAACACCCTATTAATATTTACAGTAGGATTAAATTAGGCAGGTGTCATTACCGTATTGCCATCACCATCACCTCCTCGAGCTGACCGCGGCTCTACCTCTGCCGAGCACGCTAGCTCAGATTAGTCGCGCTAGGCCTCCTCCTTCTCAGGCTTTTCTCTTTTTAAAACGGATCGCGCTGTCACCAGCCTGTCACACCTCGTCTCCTCCTAATGGTCCCTTCACCTTGTCTCATCCCTCGCAGTCTGTTGTTGTTGCTACTCATCTCATTGCCATCCGTCGTAGCCGCCATAACCTAGGATACCAACTAAGTACAAGTTAGCCTTAGGTTGAAAATAGTTGCAATTTAAGGGATCTAGAATCAGACCTCTAGTGAAGCCCTTTCTATCTCCGTCCCTGGCATACCTATCATCGTCGTGGCCTTTTCCGCCACTGCCACCACCATCTAGGGTTTTGACCAATCTCATATTTCTGCTTTGATTTCTTTCTTAGACCTCATTTATCACCGGCATTCTCACAACCCACTGCCGTCTCAGCCTTCATTGTCGCCATCTGTCGCTGCCATCACTTAGGTTTCCGACTAAACTTAGCTTTAATGGTTATATTTCTTTCTTAATAATGTACTATTGCAGCGTTCCGCTAACCGCCAAAACCTAGCTCCGCCTCCACCTAGCATTGCCGCCACTCAACAAACCCTTCCAAATTTCTAATGTGATGTAGAGCTTGGACTGATTCACTGTCACAACATGAGCTCTAAACACGTGACTCAACAGTTTCAGACACATCTTAAAGTTTTTGTTCTCAACATTGTCATAGGGGATCAATCAAATTTTATGAGATGACTTGTTTTCTTAGCTTCAGTTTGGCTATTCAATTGGGTGTTGCCTCATGGCCACTTGACATGGTCGAGTGACATACTATTCTATTTAGAGATTAGAGATATGTAGCTTATATGAAGTCAATGACATCCTATTCTATTTAGAGCTTGAAATGAATTTTTTCTGTTTAGATGAAATCCAATATTTTTATAAAAAAAAGGTTTCCAACTTCTGACATATGTTTATTTATCATTGTTGTTAATCCTTTACTGCGTGTAACCTGTTTGTTCTTTTATATATGGGAACTTGCCTTCTCATTACTTTGACATTAACTGTTATGGATTGGAACAATCTTTTTTTTTTTTTTTTGAGAATTAATGGAACAATCAAGTTTATACCATGCTTAACCAATTTACAGTTCATGTGGTTTAATTGCTTTTGTTTCACTGTGTTTCATGTTGTCTTTGCTCGTTTGCTTCTTCAATTTTCTACAGTACACTAGGTGCATTATGACATTTGTGAAAAATTCTTATGTTGAACAACACTTTAAAAAGGTTTCAATTTGGACTATGTATTTGCTATCTTATCCTATGTTTTTCCAGAAAAAGAAGTATGGAATTGCTTTGTCTTGTATCAAATACACTCGGTGTTTTAATTCGGCAGTCTTGTGTCGTGATGGTTACAGGTTCGGCTGTAGAGAAAAGAACTGAGAAGTGGGCTAAGGTTGTCCTTATTACGCTTGACCAGGTAACTCCTGCTGAATTGGTCCATCTATTTATGTTGGTGCCAAATATGTATAATGAATAAACATGATTTTGGAATGTATTTGTGGTTGGTTGTTTGTCACATGTTTTATGGGTGGATACCAAACTGAGAACGGAGTAAACAAGAATTACAATTGGGATACATTTTGAAGGTGACGATACTTCCATAACATAAGATTTTAATTGTTGATTTGAGTTGGTGCGAGATAGAACGAGAATGAACCTACAGTGAAATGAATTTGACAGTTTCATCTCCCTGCTTAAGTAAACTACGTTAAATTTAATCTCTCCTCAAGAGAAGAGGACTGCTTTGCTTGAGTATTTATTTTGTAAGGACCTTCTATATTCTAACACTTTCCCCTGAAATCGTTAGGTATATATGTTGAAGGTTGAAGGAATAGCATTCTGATTTCTTCCTGATCCAGTTCAGATCAAGAATGCACTGGAGGTTGGTTTTTCTCTAATGTTCTATTTAAGAATGTGGATTGGTCTTATTTTCCTAAGTCTCACATCATTTCAGTTATATAGCATTGGTTGTATTCTACGGTTTCTCTTTTCTTTCATTGTATTGTGTTTGCTTTATAAATTGGATGATACTATTTATTTCCTGATTTATTTGCGCACTTTATATGATACAGTATTATGGTGTTGAAATTGCATGTTTTCTGATACAATTTAGATGGCTTACAAAAATTATTACTTGTTCTAGCTCAAAGCCGCTGATCTCAAGAATGGGTTTGATGGAGTTCCTGTCTTTCAGGTATACTAATTTAATTGTTCAATCTACCATGTTTCTTGGAAGCAGCTTTAGCAAAGATCGATCGTATTTGGTGTTATTCTTTTATGGTACTCCTCTAACTCAGTAGTGACTCATATAGCTGACTTTCATACACATGTATGTATGTGCACACAAGGCTGTTATTCAGTAGTAATTGGGGAGAAAGAAACTTAACTTACGACCTGGAAATTACTCAACAAAATTGACGCCTTGCATAGAGAGTATATAGAGAAAGAGGATTGTTTGCGGTTCAATTACTATCTAAGTAGATAATACGTTCTAATTTGTGGAGTTTCATATTTTTATTAATAGATATCTTAGTGGCACTTTTTGTTTTGTTATCCTTGACTTATAGTGCTGATTTTCTTTTTCAAAAAAAAATTGGAGTGCTGATATTCTATTGCCTTTGCAGGGTGTCTTCTATGCACCTTTTGGTTTAGCTTGTACTCTCGTTGGCCAAGGCATTGCAAATTCGATAACTGCTAAAGCGGGTAAACTTCTTTATAGACATGTAAATCCTTTATAATAGAATGTGCTTCTTGCACCGTTCACTTAAACCTTTGCCTTGTTTGCCCCTTTTCAAGGTAGATTTTGACACTCCAAGGTGAGATTTGTATTGCCTTTTGTAGCACAATTTTTCAGAGTTGGAGTATTCTATAGGTTCATGTTTACATAATGTCATCTAGGGAAATGCTAATGTTTGTAGAGAAATCTAACTTTAAAAAAAGTATATTCTCTCTTTACTTTGCTAATTTTTAAGCCTATATAATACGCATAATTGCATGTATGTTTATCTCAGTTATGCAGCTTGCGTGATGTGCAGCATCACATATAATAGTTGAATGTGCTAGTACCATCGATGTCTAATAGCTTTTGATAGTAATGGCTGGATCTACTATTCTTCCATCAAATTTGTTGATCATTTTAACCCATTTCTTGTTATGTTTGATGTGCAACTCTTTTCAAGGTGGTAGCTTTTCTTTTATTTCACTATAGTCTAAGCATTTAAGTCTTGAATGACATATGCTTGTCCTCTTCAGTTAATTTTTTCCAACACAGCCAAAAAAATGTTGTTGAGAAATTGATCGTTATTGGTGTTTATTATTTACATATGAGAGGACAATGTAAACCTTTAACCAAACCCCGAGTGTTTCACTGGTTGCACTGGTCATAGCTACAAGGATATGAACTTGACAATAGATATCATTTCTTACATGCAAAGTTCTCCAATGAAAAACCATAAGATGTGAACTTTCCTTTTCTATAAGTGACAATATCAACAGTGTATGGGGTTTAATACATTCACTTAGACTCCAAGATATTTTGTTTTTATTTGGTTATGCTACTTGGTTATTTTTTTATGTAAACAAATATGTTTATACTTAGTTTGATGTCTTTTTTTTTTTATATATATAGTTTCATTTTGTCTACATCTGGCTTCAATGAGCTTATATTTAACCTTTTAAGCATAATACCATACAGATTTTCCATGGCTGAACCTAGAGCAAGAGAGTTGGGCAATCCAGGCTCTTCACACACCGAAATTTCACCACAAACAGACCCTGCTTTGACCACTGATGAGATTCAGGAGAGAGCTTCCCTAAATAATGTTGCTGTTGGAAATTCTAATGAGAATTCCCAGTGTTTTATCAAGTTTATTACATGTCTCGTCTCGTTCCTTTTTGCTATCACACTTGGTTTTCTCACATTTTGTTATCGAACGGGAGCGCCTGTGACATATGAATCAGTTTTGGTATTTGCAAGTGCGTTTGTTGATGGGCTGTACTTCATTGTGGTAACACTAACATCAGTTGGTTATGGAGACATTGTTCCGAGCACGGAATTGGCAATGTTACTTGCATCTATTTTTATGTTACACGGTTTCGGGATTCTATCGTATGTGATGCTGAGGACATTTATTAGGTATATCAACAATCGACTGAAAGTTGTGTCTGGGGGTGATCTGGATGAAAATGAGACAACGATGAAAACTAGAAAGGCAATATTGGCTTCGTTGATGTCATTTTTGTGTATAGTTTCTGGGACACTTGGAATTCACTACATTGAACATGTGGGCTGGATTCACAGTTTTTATTTTGCTGTTACATCTCTGACAACAATTGGTTACGGAGATTATACTTTTAAAACAACTAGAGGAAGAATTTTTGCTGCTTTTTGGTTGCTAGCGAGCACATACCTTTTCTCAAAGACTGTCCATTGCATTTGTGAGCATCTTATTGATAGGATAGTGGCAACAACAAATGAGCGAGGCATCAATCCAAGGAGATTAATTCAAGAGATTAATGCAATCAGGGCCAAAAGAGATGAGGCGATTGAGGAAAAAGAGAATGCACTGAAGAAAGCACAAGAATGGCAATACTTACTTGCTTTTAACGATATGAAAGCTAAAGAAGAAAATAAAAAAATGAAAACTAAGGTGGGAGAGACCATAGCTAAGATGGAAAAAGCCTTGCAAAAGGTGAGAGCCATATCGGAAGAGAATGCAAAACTAACAAAACAAGTGAAGGATCTGGAAGCGGAAATTCAGAGGTTAGATATATTGTTTTTTGTTTTTATTATAAATAATCAATTGTATTTCTAGACTCTTTTTCAAATTTGATAAATGTTGGTTGATCCTATATTTCATTATAGTTCTATGATTCAGAGTATCATTTCCTATTTGATCCCTTTGAATTTCATATTCGAAGTTGCGATCGGATCTATTCATTAAAAGGAATCGATTCAATACATTTCTTATTTACCCATAGGTGCTATATTGGATTTG
Source organism: Artocarpus hirsutus (assembly GCA_946598075.1). Classification (NCBI taxonomy): domain Eukaryota; kingdom Viridiplantae; phylum Streptophyta; class Magnoliopsida; order Rosales; family Moraceae; genus Artocarpus; species Artocarpus hirsutus. The sequence continues at coordinate 7,933 of CAMOHE010039344.1, forward strand.
AATCAGATTTCTGATCAATCTATATTGATTGCCTGCCTCCATTATGTTGTTTCTAGCAATTACGACTATTTTTGGTTTTGGATCTTCCAAATCATTCCTGCAGGAGGTCCGGACCCATTTTTTTTTTTATCCTTTGATATTTATTAAAAAATTGGAGGTAGAACCAATAAAGATTTCTTCTTTGTTTCATCCCTAGAGTTGAATACCTCATTCAAGAATTGTTTTTGATCCAATCTGATTATATATGTATTTTTTTTGTTAGTTCTTATGATATATATATATGTATGTATAATTTTTTTTTAATTTTTACTTTCTGCTTAGCATTTGAGGGTCACACAATTGTCGCTACTGCTCTTCTTTCATGTTATATCATGATATACTTTTTCAGCATAAAAAAAAGCTCCAGGGCTGTCATTTTACTTGTTCACTTTCCAAACACTACGTTAAATTTAGATACAAAATAACAAATACACTATTTAATATCGGACATTTCCCTAATGCCCAACAGCATCCGCTCCCAAGGCGCCCACGAGCTTCCATTGAGTCGCCAGCCACTGACGAGCAACCCCTTCCAAGCCACGGCGATGTCTTCTCCCAACCTGCTGGGCCTCCAACGTTCTTCCTCTGTGCCTTCCAGCCGCCGTTGGTGTTCCCTGTGAGCTGGCATGCTTCCATCACTGTTTCTCTCACCCAGATGCCAAAAATGGTAATTTTCTTGTTTCTAGATTCTTTTTCTTATACTTCTTTTGTTGTATATTAGTCTGTGGTAAATGCAAATTGTGAAATTAGTTAGTTACTTTGGTTTTTTTAAAAGATGGTAGTAGAATTTGTTTGAACTTTAATTTAAAGGCTATTTTTTATTTTAAATAATTGCTAGTGTTGCACTATTTTTTTTGGGACTTTCATTTTTGATGCTGACATAAAAAAATGCATACATGTGGTTTGTAGGGAGACTATGACAAAAATCAATGAGAACAGTGAAAAAATTGAATTTATCAATGTAATGGCCCATGTTATGATAGTACTAACTAGGCTGTGTGCAGTTGTTATTGACTGAAATGGACAAATGATTGTGACAGTGATAGCTTTAAATTAAAATTTGCAATCTAGATCTCTCTCTCAATCTCTTTTATTGTACTTATTTTTTTTTTTTGTTTTTTTTTTGTTTTTGTTTTTGTTTTTTGGAATTTGGGCTGGGAGTCATGGCTGTGCATAGTTTAACAGATAATCCTCTCGGTGATATGGGACTGTATGAACCAAATCTTGACTATGAAAAAAATGTTTGACTGTTGTTTGCATGGAAGAGTCAATTTTAGCGCAAATAGAGCATAATACTAATGTCAAGAAGTGCATATATTCTACTGAGTCTAAAATTGTCATATAGCTAGGTGACTCATTGTGACATTGCTCTAGGACCTTCATGTTACAACATTAGTCTCTTGTGCAGATAAGAAATTAGGTGTCATTGTGGGCATAAATCAACGAAGATGCTTAAGGGACTTTTACCCAGCGAAGAAGATGACAGAAAAACTATTGATTTATTGGTTAGGCTTTATAAGGGCTTGATTTGAAATACATTTCCTATTTTGGTTCCTTATTTATTTATTTATTTATTTTTTGGGTGCAGTCTTTATAATTTCCTACGCTACTGACAAATAGGTTTGAAGCTAATGACAAAACATCTGCTTCATCATTATATGGTTACTGCATGGTAGAATGATTTCTTCGTCTTTGTTGATAACTTGATTGTAATGTAATACCTGAAATCCTTTGCTTGGAGTTTAGAAAAATCATATAAGAAAAAGCTTACTAACAATTCATGTGATTCCATTTGAATTGTAGCAAAAATTCAAATTCAAAATATTTCGAGTGCTTGAGATACAAATTCCTTTTGTGGTTAGTTTGATAAGATTTGTAATCGCAGGACAAGTCATTGGGACCATCACATGATGAAGATCACACTCAGCGTCGAGAGGAACGCTTGGGATTAAGAGAATCTTTTTCGCAGGAGTTGAGAGCCATCACGCTAGTGCTAACCAAATTTATACTGAGAATTGACTGATAAGAACATGGAACCTAGTTCAGTTTTATGGTTGACAGCTTCAGTGAAGGTGGAAAGTGGTATTAAAGAGTGCTTTCTCATAATTTGGTGACATTGATAAAATCAGCGCATTTCCAGGTCGTAGTTATGCTTTCGTTCATTCAAGAGTATAATATCAGCTCGCGCTGCTAAAGATGCTTTTCATGGGAAATTATTTGGGAGTCCACGTGTACATATTTGTTCCGCAAAGAATGAAAGTGGCTCATCAAATAGCGGAAGTAAAAGCTTACAGAAGGTGAAAGACGATTTATTCATTGCTGGAATTTTATTAAAAAACTCTAATAATTACACCACTACATACAGCTTTTATACTAAGCAACTGAGACAGATAATCTACCCTACTTCCTAACTAACATATAGGAACTAATAAACTACTTACAAAATAGGCTAGATTTACATCTAACAACACAACAGATCTGCTAACACTTCCCCTTAAGCTTGGCAGTACAGGTTGTGCATTCCAAGTTTGTCAACTAATTTTTTAAACGTTGGTCTGATAAGACCTTGGGTAAAAAGATTTGTAGCCTGCTCCGAAGTAGGAATATAGGTGATGCAAACATTTGGATACTCGATCTTCTCCTTAATAAATCACTTTTATCTTTCCTTGGTCACTAGTCATAAGTTGACTCTAGTAGTTCCTAAAAAAAAATGCCAAAGTGATCCACACTAGTGTTCATAGTGTGGCTTATTGTTTGCCTCCTTGTCTGGTGTGATTTTAATCAGAATTTTCGATCAAACGAACTTAAATGGTGTTTGGCTTTGACGCTATAAAATAGCTTTTTTAAATAAAAAAACTTCTTATAAAATGTGTTTGGCATTTGTTTTCTGAGAAAAGTTATCAAAAAGTTTGAGTTAAACTAAAAAACAATATAGTATGAAAATGTAATGTTTTTAAGTGCTCTCAAAGAATAAAATTAGTAAGAAAACATAATTTTACTCGGGATCAGATCACACAAACATGGGTCAAGATCAGACCAACGGGCCAGAACCTTGCATCAAAATCGGACCAACAAGCCAAGATCTATGCAATAAACAGATTGACAGGGCGGGGCCTACATCATGATCTGATCGATAGGTTAAGACTTGCAACACGGACGCACCATCGAGATGGAATCCAAGCTTGTTCAAATGCTACTCTTTAAGGCCTTTTGCTTATTTTTCTATTTTAAATTCCATGTAAAGCAAAGAGTAGTGCTAAGTAAGTACCAAGAAGATGTTGACAAATCGTCAATACTTATACCGTCATGTTTTCAGTTGGGCTCATGACATGTGTCAGGTTTCGAAGACAGTTTGTACTAATGCAACTATCTTGCCTTTTTTCTATCTTAATTTAATTGTATATGTTAAAGGACTATATGACCGAACATTGTCTCTATGATATACTTTGGTAAAATTTGTGAAATTGTGGGTCACCATAAGAGTTAAATTTTTTAGAGATGTTGAAGTTTTTTTTTTTTGAGATAGTTATTTTATTTCAACTCATACTCTTTGTTTTAAAATTGTGTTTTGTAGTCTATTTTTGAATAATCCATATCTATAAATAATAAATAAATAAATTTTTGACCTTTTAAATAACATGTACAATTTGTATAAACAATGGCTGTTGACATGAATAAGTGGGAGTTAAAATAAAACATCCTCATCTATTCTTTTATTATTTGGGGATTGGTTTAGGAAAATAATTAAGTTACATTTAATTAAGTTCATCTCTAATTCGATTTCAAGTTTTAAAATTTTACCTAACTTAAGTTATTTTCATAAACTAATCCTTCACGTCATGCCCCATTTTTGAGTTGTGACAGTTCATCCATATGATTTTATCGCTCTCTAAAGGATTGTAACAAGTGAATTTCTTTCTAACTATCTCAACAAATTTTAATCATAAATTATTGCTAGGATTTCTAAGAAAATTGAGATAATTACCATTTGTACTTATTGTTCATTATAGGACTATACATAAAAACTGAAAAATCGAAACTGACCGAAATTGCCCGAATAACTGCCCAACAAAAGATCGAAAAGATCGGTTTCATGGAAACCGAAGAAGTTTGGTTCGGTTAACCGAACCGTCCACTACTGGACAGTTCGGTTTTGATTTGAAAATTTCGGTTCGGTTCGGTTTGGTTTGAAAATTTCGGCTCGGTTCGGTTAGGTGACTCATTATGTAGGTTTGGTTTGAAAATTTGGTTTATGTGACTCATTATGCTTAATTTGATTATGCTTTTCTCAAAAGGTTATTAGGTGTTTCTCTTTTATACTTTAAAATAAAGTTTGTTGGTCTCATGAAAATTGAAAACAATTTAAAAAACTCAAATAAATATAATATATATATATGTATATCATTCTTAAAGATTTTTAATAATTTCAACATAAGTGCTATGACAAATTGTAAATGTCAATTGCCATTATAGTATTTTTTTTAGCACCATTTCAAAAAAAACCTAAACAATACACAATACATTGTACTATTTTAGCAATTCTTTTACAAAAAAATAAAATAAAATGTGGTAAACTAATAGTACGCTTCTTGTATACCATTAGATTACCATCTGTTGAAAACCAAACCGAACCAACGATGAAAATTGACCATGAACGGTTAGTTAACTGACAAAATACTCTTGGCATGCAGTGCGGTTTCAATTTTTGAATTCTAAAAATTGACAGTTGTGGTTCGGTAACCGAACCGACCAAAACCAATGGCAACCGAACCGAGAACACCCCTAGTTCATAAGATGACTGCACAAAGTAGAGCTATAAGAATTGTAATCATTACAGTAGTATCAATATCAATTCTCTATAAAATCAAAACTAATGCATCTAAGGCTGAAAATGTAATGATATGCTCCTAACATATGAATACATTGTAATACCCCTTAAGTTAACTAATGAGCTCGTGTAAAGCTTATTTAGTTAGCATAAGAAGCATTAACCTTTCAATTTCATTATAAGTGTTATGGTTTACTTACAATATACATTTCAGTATAAAAGAGTTTTAAAACTATTGTTTCATTTTTTTTCCTTATATACAATATATACATTATTCAAACTCAGTAATGTGAACATAACTATACTATCACATCCAGACTTAGTAACATATATCTATTCATAAAAACCATAACAGAGTTGCTAAGTTTTACAAAACAGAGTTCCAAGATACGTTTGGAAAGCTGCTCTAAAACATGGCATATGAACAAATCTCCGTCTGGTAGCTTTGGATACTCAGTCAACCCCTAACCCTATACACCCTTACCTGTATCATAAGAACTAAAATAAGCTAAAAGCTCAGTAAGCAGAAACTAATGCATGAACATAAACATTGAATGCGAATGTAATCAGACAATTTCTTTTTTCCTTTTTCCGTCAACAATTCTTTATTCTTTCAGGTGCCCTTGGAGTGTGGTACTTAACTAGTAATGACAGGTCATGGTTTTTGAAACCTGTTCATCATTTTTGCCAGTGTAACAATAATAATATGGGGTTTCCATCTTGGTCTTTAGACCTTAAGTATTTGACGTATTTTGTCTCAGTCTTTGTGGCTTTTCTTATCTTGGTTTTTAATCTTAAAGTATTCACCACCCTTTATTGGGTCTACCGATCCCACCTGTGTCTCGTGCCTACCCAAACCCCTATTTTGGTTAAACAACCTCATTCTCTTCTTAATCATATCATGTGTTCTAATGTAAAAGTCATGAGTCATGAATGCATTTCAACAATCTTTATCATTTCCAAATAACAACAATCTAATCAATATACCTTAAAACATAATATGACATAGTTCTTGTTATGCAGTAAACAATAGTTTCTACCTACCTCAAGTTCGATCTACGTTGAGTGAAAAAATCAATCCTCTTAGAAGATGAGATGTGCTAAAGGCCTTGTAGGGTTTGAAGTTAGGCTCTATTGGAGGTCAAAACACTTGATTTTCAAGCTCAAAATAGTGAAAACTTGGGGCTGGTTTGTGTAACTCAAATTTCTATGGTCTTGTTTATATTTTTGTGAGCTTTAGGACATGAAAAATGGAGAAAAAGAAGTGGGAAGAGTGCTGGACATTTTTAGACTTGTTTACAAAAGAAAGATGCAAAAATGAACATTCTAGTTCATTTAACTTGGTCTTGATCTGGTAAGAGAATAGAGGAGCTTACTTGGGTGCTTTTGCCATCCTTTTCTTAGTTTTGACATGTAGAAAGAGTACTAAGTAAGGGAATTTAGCTAATAGCTAGCCACTTAAATCTAGTACAAACAAGAGTAATTCAATTTGTTATAACCTAGTCAACAAACCAATCAAATTGTATTATTTTGCATACTTTCAATTCTAATCAAATTTGTCTATTATTTGAAATAGACAACACTTTCCAATCAATTTCTAACCATTTAGCACATCAATCTTCCTTACTAAGAAACCGAGCTTTTTACTACAACTAGAACCTTTTTAAAACATGTTAAATCATATATTAATCATTCAATGTCATGTTTATCAATATTAGCATGCTTATGCATGATTCAATCTTAAAAATAACGAGTACCCATGCTCATAATATATGCATTTTTATGTGCTCGAAATTTAATAACATTCATTAAATGCATAGACATGTAAGATGCTTGTTACTGACTAATTGTGAGTTAATTGGGCATTACAAAAAGAATTTCTCAAAATTTCTTCTCAATATTGGTGTTTGGCAAGCATAGTTACAACAAATTTTTTATTCAAAACACTAGTATACGAGATCTTTACCTATAACAATTTTTTAAGGAATGGCGTAAAGCTCGTATAGACTATAGTAAAAATCAAAAAGTTGTTACAGTGTAAAGATCTTATATGCTACAGTGTTTTGAACTAAAAAATTGGTTTCAACTATGCTTGCCAAACGCCTTAACATTATGTTGATTTTGGCATAAAAATAAGATCTAGTTATTATTTTAACAAAATTATTTTTTCTAAAAATTTCCAAACTTTTGATCGCATAAAAATAAACCTTTAAATATTACAATATATCATTGAAAATAAGGCATAAAAAATGATATGAAAACCAACTTTAAAATACGTTTGCAAAACTGTTATGATTTCCATTTCAATATCGACGAAAACTCCAAATTGGTATTTGAAATAGTTTTTAGAATGGTGTAGTATGACTTTAAGGTATCTAGAGGGTGGTTAACAATCAAATATTGTGGATTCATGTAATGACCCATGACGTTAATTAAAAACTTAGAAAAATAATACTTGACAACTTCAAAATGTCATTTCTATTGCAAAATTGAGTATTATTCTTATACAAAATACTAGAGATTAATTTCAATTCTATTTTAGACTCGTTATGAGACTTTGGACCATTCTTGTTTAGTCAACTGGAACCTCTGTTTGCAAGCTAATAGCTACCTATATCA
>CAMOHE010039345.1:0-27961 GCA_946598075.1 Artocarpus hirsutus
AAGTTTTGGATGGACTAGTTAAAAAGCGACAAATATAAACCACAAAGAAGTCACGAATTTGAAAAAAATATAAAAGGCTGCCGTGGTATGGCACCTAATTTTCCCTTAAAAAATAATAATATATATCTCATTGTAGCTGTGAAATATTATAGCTGACTCGTAATGTAGTTATTCCCAAAATTAAGAAATCCAAGCTACTACCTAATTTTGGCTCCATGATTCACCTAATTTTGGAAAATCACTAGGGCTTTGCCAATAGGTTAAAAATGGCGTCTCCCAGAATCAGAACCCTTCTGTTCATGCATTCTTTAGTAAACGGATAATGGGAAACAGTTTTGTGGTGCTTAAACTTGACATGAGTAAAGGCATATGATAGAACTGAATGGAGCTTTTTAAATGTCATGATTAAAGATTCAGTTTAGCGATCTTTAGGGCAAGGTGGCCAATGGTTTCTGGTAATGTGAAGCCCTCAAGGTGCTTCAGTTGAATATTCTTCGCATGGTTGCAGTGTTAGTCATAATGTTCTTTGCAAATGATACTTTAAATCTTATGCAAAGCCCATGATGCGATAGGAAATATGAAATTTTCTTTTAAAGAAATAACGAGAATGGACACAAGCATGGACACAAGCTCTTTTACTGCAATGAATGAATCAACCAGAAGGCTTTTGTACGAACGAACTAATGACCCAACAGATTCAAAGGACCTGCCCCCTCCCTTTGGACAAGCCAAGAAAATACCCAAACAATGCCTAACAATGCTCCTTGCCTAAAGAGGCACCTTGTTCTCAAGGTGAAACTTGAGAAACCGCAGCTGGATGAGATCACAAGGCTCCCATGATACCTCGAACGCTTGTAAGTGATTCAATTTGATGAGGACTTTGGGTGGCTGGTGGGAACCAAGAGCAGAAAGGTGAACGCCTCAGAGTTTGTTTCGTGTGTGGGTTTGGAAAGGTTTGGTTTAGAACTTTATGGTTTAAACTGTAGATTTTAAACTGTGTGGTTTATACGGTGGTTTTAAACTGGTGCTTAGAATGCAAATATTTAAAACAAGAATAATGGTTTAAAACGAGAACTGGTGTTTGAAAAACTATAGTTTGTAAAAAAAAAAAATGAGAATAGTTTTACTGTAAAAAATAGTTCAAACCACCTAAACTTGAATAGGGGGACAAAATTTAGATTTTGAATGTTTATATTGGTTTAAATTCGTCTTCATAGTTTAAAACTGTTACAGTTATTATTCCATTAAACACCAGTTTAAATTGTCTCCATGGTTTAAAATCTACACACCAAATGACACATAAGATCTCTTCTGCTCAACCGGCTGGATTAAAGAACTATAAGGCATGTTCTCAATCAATAAGCCACCACTATAAGGTATGTTCAACTGATAAGCCACCTTGCCTACACGATTTAATACCTCAAAAGAACCAAAATATCGAAGGGATATCTTCTCATTCACCATGCGAGCGAGGGAACGCTGGCGGTTGGGCTGCAATTTTAAATAGAGAAAGATGCCAATTTGAAAAGAAACATCACCCCCCTTCCTATCTCACCCCCCTTCCTATCCGCAATGAGCTGCATAGCATTATGAGCCTAAACCAAGTAGTGTTTGAAGAGGAATGACTCCAATTTTTACACCTATTACGTTTGATTGTATTAAACAGTGTTTTAAAGTATTGGTTAAAACCATCGATTTGAATCAATTTTAGTTAAAATCGTGATACCATATAAGAGCTTTATAATATACTTTATTTTTTTCTTGATTTTATAGCATTTGAAAGTTTACACTATAATAGTCAAAAGTTTTGATTGAAACCAAAAATGCTAAACACTTTTTCCTTTATGAAATAATAATAATAATAATAATAATAGTAAAGCATTTTAGAGTTTAAATGAAAAGTATTTGAGAAAAAAATCTTAAAAATTCTGATGATCCGATCGTTACATTATGCACGATCCAAGTCAACAACCCTTTGAATTTATGTTGTGGTCAAAATGGGGCAACTATGAGTAGTACCTCTTAGCCAGGCGCTAACACATCTTCTCCCTCAAGTTTTTAGGCACAAAGTGGGGATGGTCAAAGTTGGGTTTGAGATAAAGACGAATGATTAAGACCTCTATACAACTAAATACGAGCTTACGTCTACGTCAAAGTGGAACAATTTGGTGACTTAATTAGGGATTCCGTCAACTAAATGGACAAAGAAATTCAGTTTGCTGCGAACAAGTTTATAATCTTGCATCAAGGACATGAAGAGCTAGCTAGCTATATATGTAACTCTGTAATTGACACTATTAATTAAATTTCTGTCGATTACATAATTAAGTCGACGAATAGCGCAATATTCTCCTTAACTTCTTGTTCCAACAGTAATATTCTTATTGCAAGGGAGAAATAAATTGACCGATTTGCTTGTAATAGCTATTTTTCCATCTTCCAAGTTCCAAGTCAGCTTGGGATTTTCTCTATTCATATAAAATAAATATACGTTTAAAAAAAAATAAAAAAGATGGCAATTTCTCCCATAGAAAACCAAAAAAGATAACCATCGATAAGTATTAATCTTTCAATAGCTAGTCAGATTTGTAAAAAAAATATGATTTTTTTGACCAAAATTAACAATTTCATAATGTTCACCACCTGGATTTTCTATAAGAATTTTAAAAAAGTAAACGAGTTATTAACATTAATGGCCCAAAACTTTAAGGTCTCCTTTACTTTGTTCCTTAAACTTTAAAATTATCACTTTACACTATGAACATTCAAAATTTCTTTCTTTGCCTCTTGAATTTTAAATTATTATTTTACCTTTGAACTTTTAAAGCTCCTCATTTTGTTTCCTATTTTTCAGTTGTCTGTTCAAACAGACAAAATTAAGCTGACGTGATTCACACATGGGTCACATGTAAGGGCAAAAATAAGATTTTATCACTTTAAGTTTTGTATGCATATTTTTTTCTCAATATTGTTTGCCAATATCTCCTCATCTTTAATGTGTTTGTAACTTATCTTCTTTAGTATTAAAATTTAGATATAGGCGAATAATATTGACTTATTAAATGAGTTACATATTGAAAATGAAAAGAGATGTGTAGGCAAACTCTTCCTAAATACGAGTTTAGATGAAAAACAAATGTGTCAAGTAAAGTGTAAAACTGAAAACAAAATTGAAGATTGATAAAATCTTATTTTTGTGCTTATAGGTGACCCATGTGAGAATCATGTGGGCTTAATTCTATCTATTTGAATGAAAATTCAAAAATTTAAGAGACAAAATGAAGGGCTTTAAAAGTTCAAGGGCAAAATGGTGATTTTTTAAATTTAGAGAGTAAAGCGAGGAGTTTTGAAAGTTCAAAGGGTAAAGTGATGATTTTTAAACTTCAAGGGGAAAAGTAAAGATATGACAACTATAATTCCTTTGAGGCAAAGAAGGCTAAAAAAGGGTGGGTTGTGCAGTCTAACATCGCCTAGGAATGGTTATAGGTAGTATTTCATAAGTAATGATACCACCTCCTAATGGTATAAGGCATTTTGGGGTGAAACACAAGAGCATGAAGGCTTAGGCCCAAAATAAACAATATCATGTCAAGTGGATGTGAGAGTCGTTACAGATGATATCCGAGCCTTAACCTAGCTAGAAGTGTGGCCAACGAGGATGTTGGACCCCAAAGGTGGGGAAATTGTGACAACCATAATTTCTTTGAGGTGAAGAAGGCCAAGAAAGTATGGGTTATGCAGTCCTATATCACCTAGGAATGGTCATATGCAGTGGTTTATAAGTAATGATACCACTCCCAATGGCATAAGGCTTTTTGGGGTGAAGCCCAAGAACAGAACTGTGAGTACTTAGGTCCAAAGCAGACAATATCATGCCAAGCAGAGGTGTAGGTTGTTATAGATAGTATCTAAGCCTTGAGGTAGCCGGAAGTATGGCGAACGAGGACATTGATCCCCCAAAGGTGGGGTGATTGTGATAACTATAATTCCTTTGAGGTGAAGAGGGCTAAAAAAGGGTGGGTTGTATAGTCACACATCGCCTGGCAATAGTCATAAGTTGTAGTTCATAAGTAATGACATTACCTCCCAATGGCATGAGATCTTTTGGGGTAAAGTCTAAGAGCAAAACCGTGAGTGCTTAAGTTCAAAGCAAACAATATCATGCCAAGCGGAGGTATAGGTTGTTACAGATAGCATTAGAGCCTTGAGGTAGCTAGAAGTGTGGCGAACAAGGACATTGGACTCCCAAAGGTGGGGTGATTGTGACAACCATAATTTCCTTGAGGTAAAGAGGGCTAAGAAAGGGGGGTTGTGCAGTCCCATATCGTCTAGGAATGGTCATAGGTAGTAGTTCATAAGTAATAACATTACCTCTCAATGGTATGAGGCCTTTTGGCTTGAAGCTTAAGAGCGAAACTCAAAGGGCTTAGGTCAAAAGCAGACAATATTATGTTAAGTAGAGGTGAGGGTCATTACAGATGGTATTAGAAACTTGACCTAGCCAGAAGTATGGCCAACGAGGACGTTGGGCCCTTAAAGGTGGGGTGATTGTGACAACTATAATTCCCTTGAGCCAAAGAGGGCTAAGAAATGGTGGGTTATGCGATATGAGGCCTTTTAGGGTAAAGCCCCAAAGCAAAACTGTAAGAGTTTAAGCCCAAAGCAAACAATATGATGCCAAGTGGAGGTGCAAGTAGTTATAAAAGGAGACCCTAAAGTTTAGGGGGCCATTAGTATTAATAACAAAAAAAAAAAAAAAAATTGTGGTCTTTACAAGATTTCTTTTCCTTTTCTTAATCTTTTTATCAGTCTATAAGGCCTTTGCAAGGGGTGTTCAGACAAGTTTTTTTACACACTAAAATAGGTGACTATAATTAAAAAAACGGATAAATCATTAGTACTAAGCACCACCATTAAAAAAAGGCATCTCTCATTTAGAGGTCTAGTGTTATATAATTTTATTAGCGTATGATGCTCAATACTATTTATACCCAAAACCACTGGTATCTCTAACATTTTTTTATAGCGTAAACTACATTGTTTTAGCAAAATAATGAATACATCTTCTTGACCAAATAAAATTACATTAACATCCTTTCTTCTTAACTTTGTCAACTTTGGTTTTAAAATGACAAAAATATCCAACTAATTTGAGTCATTGATCTAATTATACTCAATCTCAACAATTAATCAAATTTTTATCATACCCATAAATAATCCTAAGACTCTTAAGATAGTAGCCAGCCTTAAAAAAATTTAGAGAAAAAGAAAACATAGAGTAGTCATACACTTCACAAACACAAGCCATACATGTGGGAGGGAACCAACACTGTTGCTGCCATAAACCAGTGGTGCCTCCATCACAATGAACTAGCACCATAGAGCCTACATCCATGCCATCTTGTTGTTCCTTACATTGGCCCATCGCTACCTACTCTGGCCTATCATCACCAAGCTTCCCATTCGCTCACCATCGAGACCGATGGTGTTCATATTTTTTTGAGAAATTGTAGTAAATGTCATATATTAGAAACTAATAGTAATTATAGCAATACTTTTCCAAAATTATAGAGAGTAGCATTTACCTCTATAATCTCTTAGGTTTTTTTATGGGTTAGTGAAAAGACTTTCACAACCCTCCTTCTTTCTCTTTACTCGTTGAGCTCTCTCTATCCTCGACCAAGAGTGGCAAGGGGAGCTCTCGCTCCAACGAAAGAAGTAGCAACAACCATAATTTTGCAACAATGATAGTGCCTTTTCATCGATCCCCACTCCCATCATCACGAACCAGGTTGTGGTTGAAGAAACTTTGTTGTTAGACCTTCGCCTAAGCAAGGAAGGTCATTTAGGTCGTGGTGGTCACAAGCTTATGGTGGCGACTATAGGATTGAATGGGCATTTAAAAGTCCTCAAACATCGTCCAAACGACGCATAGCCTCACGAAGGAGAGAGCCACATGCTTCTCAGCATCAGGATGGAGATTGTGGGCTACAACAAAAGAGGAGGCTCTTCTCGGTGTCGAGGATGCAGATTGCCGACTCATATTTATGAGAAAACATCCTTCTCAGACTCCCCAAAGTCAATACCCACTTAGTATACACAATGCAAGGATGAAATTATCGATATTAATAAAAATGTCAGTACTTTAATTTTATAAAAAATTGGGAGAAAATATTGATATTGGTAGAAATGTTGGAAAAATAATGAAAACTAGAAATTTATATTTAATCATAATTTTTTAGGATAGAATAAACATTAAAAAAAAAACATGAATAAGCATGTTTTACATGAAAATCTTCATACATGTATTATACTAAAAGAAAGTTACATGAGGTTCAAACATGTTTGGGATAAAATCTTGATTCGAGCAATATTGTGCTATAGCATCTAAATAATATGGAATATAGTTATAAACATACCATATAGATGTTTGTTGATTTCTTTCTATTGTATTTTCATAAAAGGAAAAATGTTTCCTAGAGGACAAAGACCTAATCATATAGTCAAGAAAATGCTGATAACATAATTATTTTTTTTGAAAAAAAAAGTGGAAACATATGAAATTTTTAGCTTCTAGTAGTGTAGAAATTTCTCTAATTTTTTTCCAAAATTTTGTAAGAATTATACTAAATGCATGTTGATATAGATATTTCAACGAATATTTAGTTATATTTATGTAACGCCCCTAAGTGGGGGTTAACAATTTTAAATAAATTAAATAAAGATCAAAAATTAAGAATAAAACATCAAAAGAAATTTGACCGGGACTTCAATAAAAACTCTCAAATCAAAATAAAAATATAAACAGCAATTAAACTACAGTTTAATGTAGTACCTTAAGTTTGATAACACAAAATTGTCACCATCATCATTCCAACCTTCAATCTTAATACAGTATCAGAAAACAACATATGATGCTTACATTATCATGAAGTATATTTTTTAACAATAGAAGCAATTCCACATATACAGCTATTGCTACCTCAACTATGTTTTTTTTCATCACCTCACATATTGTAAGTCCTGAAAAGATAAAAATATAGGAGAATGAGCGACAACGTACTCAATAGGAAAAAATCATTACTCACCTTTAGGTTTTTATTATTACCACATTAAATGCATTATTAGTTAGTGTTCATCATTATCCAGATTATAAGATTTATTATGATCATATTTTGTGGATACCATAGTTAATCATTACCGAGTTTTATACATATAAATATATATAAATATTACAGTTCCTCATTATTCTTAGGTATCCACGTTCAATAGAATATCACTTAACTTGTCGAAACCCAAATGAGCATGCTTGACCACCCTCCAATCATTCCAAGGGTGTTTCGATGAGAGGACATCAAGCCTTGAGTCTTCACCAAGTCGATTCCTGTACAGTGTATTCTGGGACTTTCGACCCAAGAAGGCACCGTCGCCTCCCTCTTATTTTACCATTTAGGGTATTTATCCTCAAGGATGTAACCGTCGCCCTCTTCATGTCTCACCATTTCTCTATAATCAATTATTATTTATAGAGTTAGTTTTCTTATCTATGCTTCTCAATTTACAATAACATGTGTTAAATCATTATATTTCTCGCTGTATAATACAAGACGAGTTTCACATCATCGTGTTATAGGTAGAATCATATACTTTCAAAATATGATATACATATCTTGTAATGTAAAACAACCAAATTTTAATTTATCAAAAACTTTATATAAGATGAGTAATAGAATTCCTACCTTCTAAGCTTATCAACAATCTTTTAAACTTGGAATCAATTAACGTTAGCTCTACACACCCTTGATCCTAAGGTGTGCATATGGACGATTAAAACTAAAGCACAACATCCAACCACATTCATAAATAAATCATGTGTAAATCCATTTCACTAGTGTGCTATTAAAGTTTTTATGTAATTTTTTTTAATACCAAAGTAAACAACTTTTGTTTTAAACACAATATAAAATATATACAAGTAATCTATATGTTTTAATCTCTAATAAGATTTATAAATCACTTAGAATAGTGCTGGAAAGGTTGTAAGACATTAAGGGATTAGAAGGTGAGCAAAGTTGGGTTCTTGGTTCAGGTTAGCAGCTGATATACCAAGGCAAATTAGTGGTATACTTTTACAAAAAGGGCAGGTTTACTATCTATAATCAGCGCACAGGTTAACAGGTAGTTTACTTAATGTAAACGGGCAGTATACTACCACTGACAGGTTTACTAGTTTCCAATCCAAAAATTAAAAAATTTATAGAAAATAAAATACAACTCTGATTTAGGCTCATGATAGCTCGTTGGAAAGCTTAGGATGTCTACTTTTAAATGTGCAAACCAATTTACAAATTTCATTTTCATTTAATCTCAGAATTTCAAGAAAGAGCCACTGCCTATAGAGGCATTACAAAGTTTATGGGATACCAAGTTTCCCTACACACCAAATCATATTATCCTTGTACAAAATCTCAAAACCATGTCAAAATATATAGTATGCATTATATATATACTCATACTAAACATATTCCCATGGATTTTTTCACCAATATCATCATTAAACGATATCTCAAGCATTTCTTACAAATAAGGGTGAAAAATCAAACTTTCTCATTCAAAACTATGAAATCTAAATTGTGCAACAAAATAAATGAGCAAATTCAAAGCAAAGATGGTAGATAAAACTAGATTAATTTTCTAAAAAATCTTACCTTAAAATCTCATTGAAAACTTTAAGTCATCAATTCAAGAGATTAAAGCTCAAGTTCAACTTTAGCATATAGACTTTTGAACGACATGGAGCTGGGTTTCTTAGACTTAGAGAGCAGAAGAAAGAAGAAGAAGAGAATGAGAGGAAGACGTTTCAAGGAGGAAGGGAGAGATAAGTGTTGCATGGAGAAAAGAAAAGGAATACATGGTTTTCTTTGTTGGAGGGCCCGGTTGAAGAAAGAAAATAATAGGAAGTGGGAGACAAGTAGGTGAAACATTAAGTGCATTATCTCTCCTTAGGAGACTTCAGTTTATATAATGCCAAATGGTATTTTCGTAATTAATTTGATGTTTCAAGAGCGTTTCGGTAAATATACTAACTAGATATAAAAAAATTTTAGAAAATTTTGAAATAGGTAGAAATAAATAGAATAAAATAGATTTTAGATGAAACAAATTTCTAGTTGACACACTAATAATTAATTTAATTACGATATTATACATTAGCAAAATAATAGGTGTCACAATTTACCGTTATTTCTTCAATAGTATGATGAAAACGTTTTCACACTAAACACATATTGATATCAATATTTCAACAAATATTTAATCATATATACTGCTAGTTCTTCAATAGTATGATGAAAACGATTTTACGATCGTAAAAATATTTCGGTACCTTCATATAATCAAAATTTCAACAAATTGTGTCCATGCTCTTATGCTTCGTTTTTGCTCTGGTTCCTGGATTTCTTTAGCACAAGAACGATTCAAATAAACAATCCAAAACACCTGCCTTTTTTCCTTTAACAAATCTAACCAATCACGACCAAACAAAAAAAGGAACGAACCCAAGCTAGCTTAGCTAGCGCCGTAGCCTGTGTGAGGGAGGGGCGTGTGAGCGTGAGAGATGGAATGAAGAAAGAAAATATTTTACTTAACTTTTCTGTTACATATTAAAGCTTTTTATTTTTTTTTATTTTTGATATAAAAAGAGAAAAAATGCAACCACTTTTAAATGTAATTAAGCATAATTTAAACCCTCAACTTATGGTTGAAACAAAAAAACTTATAACAAATATTAATTTTAATTGCCTGTTGTCAATATGTTATTTCTTTCTCTAAATATGTGTTTAGAATATAAAAACTAATTGATTCTAATTAACTACAATATAAAACAACAATTATGATAAAAAAATAAAAAATTATTACTCTACAAACCTCCTATATCTTATATTCGTTTAACTTAAAACTTTCTAAGCAAATCACCCATAATTTTTCCTCCTTTTGCTTACGTCACAACTTTTCACCACTAATGGGCAACAGCACTAAATTCCTAAAATCAAAGACACCTTCAAAAAAAAATAAAAAAAAGAATCAAACACACAAAAAGTAAACACCCTCGTTGGTCAACAAAATGAGGCGGGAAAAAATAAATAAAAGAAGAATAAAACAATTACTTGGTGTCTTGTCAAACCAACGGTCCCACGTTCACCCGCATTTCTTTTTCTTGACGTCTTTGACTTCTAACCTAATCCAACATAGCTTGGAACATTTGTTTTCCAAACACTCTTCCAAAGCAAACCGAGCTAGAACAAGTCCCTTTTTATCCACAACAAAACAACCAATAAAGCTAACAGTAACAGGGTGTCTAGAAAAGGTGAAAACTATCCGTTACAACTATTTTTATTATACATATAAAATTTTTACAGATTTTATTATTATTATAATATATAAAAATTTTATATTATTATAATATATAAAAATTTTATATTATTTATAATTAAAAAAATAATATATATTACTGATTGTCAAACACTTCATTAATTTTTATTTTGCCTTAAAAAAACGAAAAAAACAAAACAAAACCCGGAAGGGAAATCAAATCTGCCACTCCTTTTCACACAAGACTTTTCCTTCTCTTCTTATTACATATAATAAGATACCAAGACCCCGAAATTAAAGGCTACTTCCAAGCTAAAACATTACAGAGTCTAGACCCAAATTTCAATTAAAAAAAATGATTATTAAAAAAAGAAAGAAACCCATTATAGGGGTTTTTAGTACGTATTTCGCGTGGTCGAGGGGGTTAGATGCACCCGAAGTCTACGTAAATACGGCGTCGTTTAGATCCGAGGCCTTATTTTCGTAGACTTTAGTAATAGGACTCTTTCTAATCTTAATTTTTCTTTTTCTTTTTCGTTATCATTTACTCAACGAGTCAACGGCGTTATCACGGCTTGGAGACGGATGTAGCGTCTTTAACGGAACCGTCAGCGGGGGGCCCGTTACCGGCCGTAGCAGATTGGACGGTGAGGATGGACATGCTAGGTGAGGAGGGCCCCTCGCCGTTGGATCCGACCGGAGGGTAGTGATTGTTCATCATGGGGTTCCTGGTGTGACACGTGGCGGTGGAGATGGCTGTGGCGAGCGAGATGGGCATGAGGCAGAGGCCCTTGCCTTGGAGGTACTGCATGGCCGACCCCATGTCCTCTTCCATGAGCTTGGCGACTTGGTGCTCCGTCACAGTCATGGTGTCGTTGGACGACGCCGTTTGGTTGTTGTTGGTGGCGGTGGTGGTGTTGCCGTTGGACGTTCTGCCGCGGGGCCCACCGTTGAAGTTGGCCTGGATGCAGTCACCACCGTTTCCCTACAGAGACAAAAAGAAAAAAGTTTTGTTGCAATGTGGTATTCATTTGTTTGGTCTCTCTGTCGGGGCAAAGTAAAAATATTTGAACGGCAGGAAAAGCCAAATAAGGGAAGAAGAAATGGGAAAAAAGAAAAGGTCTGTGGCTGTGAAAAGCTCGGGGCAAGATAGAGAAAGAGAGGAATCTGAAAAGGTAGGCACGCGTGCAGCTTTTGTTTTTGTGGTTTTGTTGTGATGGGGAAAGTTGGGGAGAGTTTTTGATGGAAGGGCTGAGGAGGTTTGGTTAAGCTGAGTTTTCATTTGGGGTTTGGTGAAGTTGGTTTCATGTCCCCGTTTGTTTGGGTTTTGTTTTTTTTTTTTTTGGCTTTTTTGAAAGGTGTCCTTGTTTGGGTTTTGGATTTTTCCTTAATTCATTTTATTAATAACAAATTATCTCCATGTGTTTCTTTCTAACAATGTGTTTGGCACATATTGTTTGAACTAATAATAATATAAAACTACTAACATATTATAATATAAAACAAAAAAATACCGATCCAATCCTTCCAAACATCACATTAAATTTAAGAAAATATTGCAAAATGTTCACAATTTTTTTTAACATACAAAATTTGAACGAAAAGGTCCAATGCATTTTAGCTCATTTGAAAGTAGAGACCGTATCATGTACATAAGCCTATTTCTTTATAAAATTTAACATCATTCATATCATATTTACGCCGGTTTCACTTGAAAAGAAAATTAAAGAACACTTTGTCCCAATAAAGTGATGATTGTTAATTAAGTTCAAGGAGCAAGAAACCCCCCAAAAAATTGCATAACGAAAATATCATTTATGAATCATAGCCTAACAAATTAATGATTACATACATAACTTGGTCAACAAATTATAATAATTTTTAATTAGAGCTGCAACAAGGAAAATATATTACCCCGAAAAAATAACAAAAACGCAATTATAATATGTAAGATAAAACATTGGGCTATCTTGCTTTTACCAGATTATGCAATTATATTATTTTCAAATGGTCCATAAAAAAAATTAGGTTCAAATGGTTTTGTTTACCTCGGAGGACAAATCAGCGGCAAGAGGAACAACAGCAGCTGCACCGCCCAACCTGCTCATACTCAGAACCTGTCCTACCCACCAAAAGGAAAAAAGCCCAAAAATTAATACATGATCACTGTACTAATAGATATTAAATTATCATATCTTAAAGAAAATGTCAACCATGTGATTCCTTCAAATTATTTTCTAATTATTTTAACAGAACAGAAAAAAATATTAAAAGTATTGATCAGGAATTAGAAAAATATTTGTGAAAGAAAAAGGGTGGGAAACTTTACCTTGACTTGGAGTTGGAGGAATTTCACGTAGTCGATGATCTCATCAAGCATTGAGGCTTTATCTGTCTGCCACCATTAATTCCAAAACCCCATTTCAGAATTCCCTCTTCTACGTCTAGTTCACACATGGAAAAACCGTTTTCATCCTTGCGGATTAAAATTTTTAGATTGCGATCTACTATTTTATTAACAGCGAGATTTTAAACCAATAAAGTCAAATGGTAATGCTCTTAGCCAAGAACCGAGCACAAAACTACTTTTTCTTTTTAACCTTAATTTCCATTTCCCTCTGGTGATTAGTGGACCAAACAGGCTCTTTGACCATTATTTTTTCCGATATTAAGTTAACACACAATTACGGATCGGGACCACCTTTTGCTTTACAAGGGGAAAAAAAATTTCATCCCAAAGAACGCACGGAAAAGCTATCATTACAGGACGGTGACCTAAGGAAAAATCTCATTTAACTGACACGTGTCCTAAGGGATGATGCTATGCCGTCGTCATTGATCATTCCGGGTCATCCACGCACACCATGGGACGGGTTGTTTAAGACACAAAAAAAAAAAAAAAGGGCAAGTAAAATGACGGAAATGGCCAGACGAATATCTGGAATTACACAACATGACAACAATCTGATCGGCAGTTACAATTTTATTTTTTTTTTTAATAAATCCTGCCAGTTGAAAGTGTGAGGATTTTCATTAAATTCCTTATTTTAAGGCTGTTAAACTAAATTCAACCAATTAAAAGGGAGAAAAAAAAAAATAGTCAGTTTACCTTGTTGGCATTGGGAACCAGCTCTTGCAGAGCTCTCATTCTCTCTGCGATTCTCTCTCTCCGTAACTGCAAACGAAAGGACGCAAATGAAAATAATAATAATAATAATAATAAAAGACAGAAGAAAGCCCCACAACCGCATTTTTAGAAACGAATAGAAGCAGAAAACGTTTCTGTTTGGCTTCCCAGAAAATGAAATGACACAAGGACGAAAAACACAAGTGGTAAAAACAGAAACGAATATTCTCTCGGTCCCAACTTTCCCCCCAGTTTTCCCTGAAACCAAACAGATAATGATAGACTGAGAAAACAGAAAAAGAAAAAAAAAGGTCTCATCTCTTAAACGTACTCTTTCAGCAATACTGTGCGGATCGGTGGCTTGACCTCTCCGAGCCCTAAGCCTGGGCCTGGGCTGCGCCGGTTGAGCTCCCGACGAACCGCTCGGCGCCGGTGTCTGGTTCATCACTTGCCCCGAAACTCCGTAGTTTTGCTGCGCCGCCATCGAACCTCCCTAACCAAAGAAGAAACCAAACAGGAAAGAAAAATTTAAACAAAAAAATAATGATGATAATCGCCATTGTAGAAGCTTAAAAAATATCAACGAAAAAAATCACATGCCTGAAGATGGTTAAACTGGTTCTGCATCTGACCGGGGCCGTTCAAAGATCCGGCGCCGAATCCATTGTACAGACCTTGAACCGGACCGTCGCGTCCCTGCCAAAGAAATGAATGAATAATTAAATTCTCATAATTTTTTTCCTCTTTCTTGACGAAGAAGGAAACAAGAAGAAACTCACAGGAGTCGTAGATTTAAACGACGAAGAGCCGTTAACGATGTCGTTCGGAGACCGGTCAAACTCTCCGTTGCTAAGCGACAACGGCATCGGAACAAGACCAGCTTCTCCTGCGCCACCGCCTCGAGCCATCATGAGCTGGTGCTGTAGCATCATCGCTGCAGCAGCCGATTTGGAGCCGCCGCTGATCTGGTGGTTCCGAAACTTGGTGGCCAAGTTGGCCGACTCGTCGAAGGGGAAAGCCGAGACGCTGTCGTGGCCGGACGGCTCCGTATCGTCGTCTCTGGGCTTATTGTCTTGGCCGTTGGCGACGGGGGAGGGTTCCCATGGGGCCTTCCCGGGAGGGCCGCCAAGGTCGGCCCAGGAGCAGGAAGCTGAGCCTAGAGTGGAGAGCATTTGCTCGAGAAAGTCGTCGTGCGAAGGAGGAGGTTCGTAGTGGGAGGCGTGAATCTGGTGGATCTGTGAGCCTTGGATCGACGACGACTGAGACTGAGACACTTGTTGTTGTTGTTGAAGTTCTTGGAGAGAGATTTGGGACGACGATGCGTTTAAGAGAGGGCTCATCCCTTGCATTTCTCTGCTACAAGGCTGCATCTTGGTTTTCCTCGAATTAGGATTCTAGACAGAGAGAGAGAGAGAGACGGAGAGAGGAGTTGTTGAGTGAGGGAGGGTTTGGGGGTTTGGAAGTTAGACTTTTGGGAGGTGAGAAAGAGGAAATGCTGAGAAAAGCATTGCAGTTGCTGTTGTTGTTGTTGTTTTTTTTTTTTTTTTCCTGTTTTTTTGTATGTATTGACTGATAAATTTATTATGTGCTGAAGAAAAAAGAAGAAAGCTCCCTTTAGTCCCTTTTGTTTTGTTCTCTTTTATAAGTCTTCTGAGGGAGATCATTAAATAAGAAAACTAGAGCCTGTTAGACTCAGCAAAAAAAAAAAAAAAAAAAGTAGGGCCTTTTGGTTTTTTTCTTGTATATATATATATATATATATATATATATATATTTAAAATACAAGTGGAAGTAGGGATGTAGGTCCATTGGTGCGCCTGAGCTATATTGGTCATTCTCGTACAAAATTGGGTGGACAAGCAACATCTCCAATTTTGAGAAAGTTACACGGGTGAAGTGTTTATTTATGATATATTTAAAAAAATATATGCCCTTTTTTTTTTGAATAACATATTAAGTTATTTAGTCGATAATTATATGTGATATTTATAAAAAATAAATATTAAAATAAAATAATTAAAAAAAATTTTCATTGGTTTTTTATTTATAAGTTATGTCTAATTAATCAAATCAAGTCATGTTATTAAAAAACAATTCTAATAAATTTATTTTTGAAATTTATTATTTACAAATGTTATACATGTTTAAATGTTTAAATATAACACATTTAAGCATAATTTAAATAATGATTTGATAATTTTTTAAATGTAATGTAAACACTTTTTTTTAAGGAACATAACATAACGTAAATTTTCTTTTTAGAAACTGGGCTAATATTTTTGTGACCTTTTTCCGTTCATCAACGTTATTTTCTTCAACGAACTTCGTCTCTTTTCTCTCACAAACTTCTTTTCCTCGGTTCTTCACTGAATCAACTTTCCTTATTATTTTTTTTTTCCTTTCTTGCTTTTCTCTTTGCTTTTTCTTTCTTTATGGAGCGTCATATGATTATGAAGTTAAATTCAAGTACTAATCCGATAAACAGTAAAGAAAAAGGAAGTAATCTGATAAAGAAAAAATGTTAAGTAAAAACATCCTAAAACTTAAAACTGATTAGCAGGGTGTTTAATAATTTCAATTTTTTTGTTGTTACATTATAAAGCTCTTACATACTACAGTGGCAAAAAAAAAAAAGTTACAATGTAAAGTTTTTACATGTTACAGCATTTTTAACTAAATTTCATTCAAACCACTTCTCAGATAACTTATTAATTAGTTGGACATAATTTGAAACATAAAAAATTTTAGACAAATGATATACGTCTAAATAGGGTTATGTTCGTATATGTACAAAGGATGCCTATATCCATTTCTTTCATACGGACATGAGCTTTTTTTTTTTTTTCCTTCCAATTTGAGACAGGGGTTCAAACTTCAATTAAGGTATGAAATTATTGAGTTATGCCTTCGACCCCTTCTCTTTTCTATACATGCATATATTTTTCTTTGTTTCAAAAGGTCCTTTTCCAAGGCAATACATTGCCAAAGTTAATCAATAACTTCCCCGTTGGAAAATAGAATTTTTTTTATGTGAATATAAAATTTTGTCGACAACATTATTAGGCATCATCAAGGACCGTAAAATACAATATTTACATGAAAATTTTGTCAGTTTCATATAAATAGAAAGATTTAGATTTATTAAGGATGTTAAAAACATCTCAAAAAATACCAAATTTATAAAAAAAAATCGTATTTTTATGTGAATATAAAAATTTACTGGTTGTTGTTGTTGATTACCGCATTTTCATAACCATATCCCAAAATCATATCATCTCCGTTCTTGAAAGAATCAAAACCAAATACAGAGACCATTTCAAAAAAAAAACGACAGCAACAAAAACAAAAAACCCGCAAATCTTCGCCGGAAAAGAACTAGTTATGTTCATCGGCTCATCATCACATCTCCGTCGTCCTTGCCATCAGATCGTCACTGTCACCATCAGATCTTTGACAACGTTGTCGTCATGATGGTGGCTCGAATCTGACCTCAGATCTCCCAATCTTCTTTGTCGTCTTCTATAGCTTCAGTGCTTCGTCTTTTCAGACTCTGGAAGCTTCAAAATGATAACTTTTTTCACGATTTATGAGACCCCTAAGGTTTCTGCTATAGTGTGCCGAGTGTGTCGTCACCCGACCGACCTCCTCCTGGAGAGAGACGGAGAGAGACTCGATGGAGAAAAGAAAAAGAAAAAAAAAAACTGTTGATACAATGTTAAGGTACTAGTTTTGGTTTTTTTAGGGAATTAATTTGGGTATTTGAAGTTTACAAAATACTGATTTTGTAATAACCCATTAAAACACTCTATTTCCTCTAATTTTTCCTTTTTTTACACAAATGTGTTAATTAAGTGATAAATTTATCTATTATTTTTTATCTATTAACTATATATTATGCATATATAAAAGAGAGTGCATTTTTGGGCCTCGCTTTAAAGCTAGCTGTCACTCTGCTCTCTCCCTCTCTCTCTCTCTCTCTCTCTTTTTCCGTTTACTTTTCTTACTTTCTTTTATATTCTTTTTCTTCTTCTTTTCTTTATTTTTCTTCTTTTTTCCGTTTAAAATGAGTTTTGTCAAAATCTTTTTTCTTCATGTTTTTTCTCATTTGTTTATTATCAATTATCAATTATCTATTATGTATCTGTTTATTATATGCTGGTATATTATAGCGCATATTTCATGTGTAATGTGCAATTATAATGCCCATTACCCTTTTGTTTTTTACGTTTTCACATTTCATATAGAGCTCTTGGTCACACGTTGTAAAGGTTATTTGCCAATATGTTGTTGTTCATGGATTTTCTATTATTATATTTAACATATTATTTCCATAACATATATCTTTGACATATATATAAAGGGCAAATGCCTTTCTTCCGTTATTTTTGGACGAAATACTTTGTCCATTCGTTTATCTTGGCTTTTTTTTTTCCTTCGTATTTTCTTCTTTTCTCCTCGATGTTTTTTTTCAACAATTTTTTTCATTTGTTTTTTGTTTTGTTCTTTTTGTTTTCCCCTTACATTCTTATATCTTCATTCCAAAGGTGTATTTTTAAAATACTTTTTCCTCTTAATTTGAAAATTTTGTCATTTTCGTATTTATGTTGTAATGGAACAACAAATTGGTACCTTTTTTTTTTTTTTAAAGAAACATTAAAAATATATCTCATAAATTTTAAAAATTTCATCTTAGCCCTGCCCTATACTCATGATTTAGGATTTTTTTTCTTGCAATACTCACAAATACTTTTTTTTTCATATGTACCCAATAAATAGTTTACTCTTATAATATGAGACGTTAAAAACTTTTTTCCTTTTTTAAGGGGGAAGCTTTTTTTTCTTTTATTCTTTATTTTTGAGCCAAAGTTTTTTTCCATTTAAATGTTCTCTACTAAAATACTTTTTAATAAAATTACACTCTTAAGATAAAAATAACTTAAAAAGGTAATTATACTTTTAAAAAAGGTAAATACAACTTGATAATAATTGCTTGGTTAAAAATGTTAGAAATTTTTTTATAAAAAAAAAAGAAAAGAAAAGTCTTATTTAAATATACATATTATTAAAATTACAAAATATATAAATATATATGGGGTTACGAATGGACGGATTGGATGGATTGAGAATTTTTTGATTTGTAATCTGATTTAAAACCTTCGAATTGGGATTTTCTTAATCTAGAACTAATCCAAAACTTTTCTCAATCCAATCCAAAACCTTCGAAATGGATTAGATTGGGTGAATCTCATGGATTCATGGATTTTATGAATACCCCTAAATTATGAATCTCACTTATCCTTATATTTTGTTGGCCAAAATTTGGTTTGATTTTCTTATTTGAATATTATTTTTTTCTCCCATTTCATTGAGTTCGTTCAGATCCATTATAAAAACAATTTTTTAAGCAAATAAAAAAAAATTTTGGGTTTTGAAATTAGCAGACAAATACTACTCTTTTTTCCTCATGGATTCACGGATTTTATGAACACCCTTTGAACTATACAACTTGTGTCATTTTGATCTCTAAATTTCAAAAAGTAACAAATCACCCCGATAAACTATGTAACTAGTCCCATTTTAGCTCTTTCATCACCAAATCTGTTAAATATCGATGGATTTTGAGCCAATTACTTCATTTTTGGCCCCTAAACTATGCAACTTGTTTCGTTCTTACCCCTGAACTTTCAAACTAACAAATCACACCCTTAAATTATGAAACTTATCTCATTTTGACTATTCTGTTATTGAATTTGTAAAATATGATGGATTAAGGCAAATGACCATTTTGACCTTTTGGTTTTATTTATTTATTTTTTACACAAATTTTAAAGGCAAAGTCTTTTAATTTTGTTTCTCCATTATATAAGATTTATTTCTTTTTAAAAATTTTTTAATGAAAATTTAACTACTTTTTCCCCAAGACGTTTCATCAAATTTTCACCATCATGTGACTTATGTCAAATTTGTATTATTGTAAATTAAAATAAAAAATAAACAAATAAAGAAAAAAATATAAGTGGATATATATTTATCTCTAAAAAGTAACAAAAACAACATATAAAGACTACAGCATAACCTACTTGTCATTTTATGACTAAATTTTGGGGTTGATAATTATACAAATGACATAATAATAAAAACTTCACGTTATTGGAATCAATAGTCATTGGAAAAACCTCAAAATACCTATTACTTTTAAGTCAAAAAATGTATATATTTCTATAAAATCCCCTCTTTGTAGGTCTAAGATGCGAGCAAATCTATTACAAAAAATTTGATATAAATATGATATAAATAGTTTAAAAACAATTCTAAGTCTTGAAAGTAAATTATAAATAAAAAATAATTTAAAACAATATTTCAAGGCATATTTTAAAATAAATTTGAACGAATTAATCTCCAAAATAAGACTTTTGAATTCATCTTTAAAATCAAGAACAAAATCAAACTTGAGCCAATATAAAAATATCATGCATGCTCTAAGATCATAAAAGCTTAAAATAAAACATATTCTTCATGCTTGTTAATGTCCTTGCCCAATCTTCAAGCTCTCGATAATTTGATCTGTTTTCGCATTAATTTCATACGAGTCTTGATGATTTTCTTTCAAAATCTTAAGATGCTAGAATATTATTTCTAAATAGCACTACATATTTTGCAGTCAACAATTACTTGCTTGTTATCATCAAAACAAAAATATTTCATTTGAAACTTTGAGGCCAACAATCTCCCCCTTTTTGATGATGACAAACAATTGATTGCTTTAGGTAAAACAAGGAAAGAAATTTGCTTAAAATAAATAAAGAATATTGTTTAGACATTTCTTACCATATAGTTACTTAAGCTCCCCTTGTTGATCATAATATTATCTCCCCTTTAATATGTGCACTCTTGAGGAGATTTGTTAGTATCTTAATTTAAAGAATAAATTTTGATCAAATTAACCTCAATCTCAAAGAAATTTATAAAAATAATATTTAATAAAAATAGATATACCTCCCCTACATCAAATACATCTTTTTCCCCTGTTTTAAATAGATTATGTAATCAAAGCAACAAGCACTCAAAGTAATAAGCAATCAATCATATCTTCTCCCCCTTTGTCGTCAACAAAAATGGTTCAAACATTTGGAGCAATGAACTCATAATCAAACATGAAACTAAAATATCATAAAAACTGCAAGAAGATACATAATCCAAAGTATAAATTCTAAATTGTTCTTAAAATTGAGAAAAAGCAAACATAAAACATTAAAGAACTAAAAACATAAAAGAGAAACAAAGCTAAAAAAAATCAACATGGAGGCGGTCCTCGCATGTTAAGGTGACAAAGTTCCTCAAGGATGTTTCCCATGGTGTTGCCTAAGTTTGCATGTTATTCCTCGTATCACCATATTGTTGTCGAGTTGCGTGAGTTACTCATTAATGTGAGCTCAGTAGGTGGCAAAGTTTAACTCAAAGGTGTCAAATTGCGAAACAAGCTTTTGATATGAACCACTAGATGATGAGCCGGCTAGAGGTGCTTGTGGTGGTTCTTCTTCCATGGCAAAGTGTTCCTCGGCTTGCTTAAACTCTTGTTGTTCCTCCTCATTGAGATGAGGAGCATGTCCTTCAGCCTCTCGATGCCAAATACCATTGATTTCTTGATATCCCGTTCTCTTCAGGTTGATTGTAGTAAAGAACATGGTTGGAGCCGGTTTGTACTTTTCAGATTCTCTAATAAGGAACCTCAAAAAACTCAAAGAAGTGAGTCAGTAACATTCTATAAGGTAAATTCACACCAGATTCACTACCAGAAGCAGCTATGATGCGATTAATTATCAGTTGACTAATGTTTAGTCATGTGCCACTAAGAATGCAACACATAAGAGGAATATCAAAGGAGTAAGGTTGTCTTTATGGCCAGCTTTAGGAATAAGGTTTAGTGAAACAATGTGATGTAGTACTCTCACTCTAAGGGGTAGGTCTCTAGCCATTGGTTTGAGCGGATGTATACCATTTGGAGCCTCCATAAGGGTTCCATACATGAAGCAGGCTCAAAATCACTCCTAATGTGTCTAAGGAAGGAACAAGAAACCTATCATTGGGAATCCTAGTGCTAACCTCATGGTTTATGAGTCCAAGATAATGGTTTTTCCTCCTAGTTCATAGGAAATTGAAAGGTTTTGAGGGTTAGCACTCAGTTGAGCATAGAAGGTTTTTACTAGCCTAGGATACACCCAAGTTCTAGTTTCCACTAAGTTCAGCCATCCTAACCACTCAAACAAAAACCTAAGGTTCAAGGATTACATTTCTCTAAATATAATAATCTTTCCTGTGAGAATGTTCTTGGTGGCTAATGCTGCATATGACTTAAAATAAAATTATCACACATTATTTTTACCGTTTTAATTAATTTCAAACTAAACAAATATTTTACATACAAAAATAATTCTAAAAATTAGCGAAAATATTATTAAGCATAAAAACATATTAAAAGACATATTTCAATATAATTTCATATTAAGTCACAAAAATATTAATCAACATAAAAATATTATTAATTAGATGATTTAATAAAAAATAAAAGCACAAAGTTATGATTTAAACCTTACGAAATGTATACTTTTACAGTCCCATCAGTTGGTTAAATTAAAAAAAAAGACCAAATGTTTCCTTTTGTGAAAGATTAGGGACTAATAAAAGAATTAATCTTAAATAAAAAATAAAAAAAACTTAAGGGCCATATGCTCACTTTTAGACACCTAGAGAGCTCTCAACTTGGGAAAAAAAAGAGGGGAGGGTGGGGGTGCGGGGTCGTAATTTGATTAGTAATTTCTCGGGGAATAGTAAACACAAATCCACGAGGATCAGGGAAAACGATGAGCACTACCTAGTCATCCCGTTACAATCAGCGTATGTAGTTTGGTAATATCTTTCAGTCATAGAGTCCTAATATTGTGAAAGCAATAATTGGCTAATGACGGTAGTGTGCGATCTCCCGTCTCTCTTTCCTATTTCATCTTAATATTAAAAAAAGAACAACATACAGATAACATCAAGATATGACTTGTTCAAGATTCAGGATACAGCACAAGATCTCAGTGGCCATACTGAAGGATTCTCCACATCTAGTTTTATATAATAATTTTCTACTCATTAGAACTTTCTACCAAGCTCGTGGCCAAACTTTTGCTTGCTAAAATAAGGACCATAAGGGTGTATCTTGATTTTTGTACCTGTATTATTTGATTTAACAATGAGTACTACACAATATGCAATTTAAGATAACAAAAATTAAATATATTTAAACAAAAGCCTTTAATGCTGTCATTCTCTAGCCCACTCATTTAGTCGTTCAGTTTATGAAACCCATGTTCATTGTATCATTGATCTGTATATAAGGTAAGGAATCTCCGTAAGTGAATTAAATATTATGTTTGAAATATTGCCCCGTGAACAAATATATAACAGGAGGTGGAAAGGCATGCTTGTAACTTCACACGTTTACTTGACAACTTTCCGAGGAAGTTCTTTGATAGGGATTTAATTTGCTTCGGTATACAAAGCCAATTAATGTATGTATGTATATATATATATATATATATATATATATATATATACAAGATAAATAATGATTCATGTCAAGTGTTAAATAAACTACAATTTCAGTTGGCCGAGCTGATATCTTCTGTAGCATGTACAGTAGATTAAATAATAGAGTTGTCTACGTGTTTTCGAGAAAACTATATATGCACATGGCGACATTTGTAAGCTATTACATAATCCATGACAACATCGAACTGGTGTTGGAGATTTTTTTTTTCTTGGAGATCGTAGAAAACTCGTCAAAATTATCACTACAATTATTATCATAAATCTTTTAGGGTCCGTTTGTTAAATGAATTTAAATTAGTGATTTGATTTGAGCTAGTATGATTTGAATTAAGATTTGAGTTAGTGATATGAATTGTTATTCGAGTTTACATTTGAATGTGCATTTAAGTTTTAATATGAGTAGGGAATAAAATTAGAATTTGTGTTTGGAGATGTTGTGCAAATAATTTTTGTTTTATCAATAAATCTAATAAAATTTTAATGTTAACGATCCTGAAAAATATATAATATGGATATTAATTTATTCTTTTCTTCGTTAGAAACATAATGAAAAAAATCATCTTAATTAGATAATAAATGAAGAAGATATGATTTTTTCCTCAAATATAAGAGTGAGAATTTTAGTTTTTACTGTAGTTGAGATCTCCGAGTATCAAAAGTTTATGGGGGAGTCAGGACTCTAAAAACTTAAATTCTTGATACTCAAATGATTTGGATTTTAAGGAAAACAAACACGTATCCAAAGGATTCTTAATACTCGAATCTAAATTTGAATCCAAAGAATCTGAAAAATTCTCGAAACAAATAGCCCTAAAACCATTTGCCTTAATTCAAATTGCTCGTAGGGTCTATTTGTTTCGAGTATTATTTGGACTCAATAGACTCAAATTTGGATTCAAGAATCAAGAATCCTTTAAATACGTGTTTGTTTCTCCCAAAATCTGAATACTTAAAGTATCAAGATTCTAAGTTTTTAGAGTTCTCATCCCCTCTAAGCTTTTGATACTCGGATATCTCTGCTACAGTAAAAACTAAAATTCTCTCTCCTAAAAAATCATAACTTCTTCATTTGATATCCAATTGAGATGATTTTTTTTATTGTGTTTCTAGTGAAGAGATAAATTAATTAAGATCTATGTTGCATATCTTTTAAGATCATTAACATTGAGATTTTATTAGATTTGTTAATAAATCAAAAACTATTTTCAATATCTCTCCAAACATAAATTTCAATTTTATTCCATACTCAAATTAAAACCTAAATACATATCCAAACACCAATTTGGATAACAATTCAAATCACCAACTCAAATCCTAATTCAAATCACACTGACTCAACTCAAATCACAAATTCGAATCTATTTACCAAACGGACCCTTAATTTTTCAAAACTGTTTAAAATATCTCCGATTGATGTAAAAGTATTTAAAACTATCCCTCCATCTAGTACTGTCATAAATCTAGCGATTTTGTGTGACATGCATCAAATATTTATTAAAGCCATTAAAATTTAACTAAGTATATAAAATGATTAAATAATGATGACAGGGACTATTTTTATAAATCCCCATTACCTACGTATTCTATTTCACTTTACTCCTAATTTTCAAAATAGGTTTAGTGACCCCTTGAAGTATACAAAACCTGTTAACATGCCCCCTTTGTTTAACTCTGTTTATAAACTTAACGGAATTGCTGATGTGGAATATTATTAAATATTAAAAAATATGTTAAAATTCTAAGTGAATGTTAAAAATAATAAAAAATATTTATTTTAATTTTTTTTCCTAATTTACGTACACAAATTACCTATTAAACTAATTTCAAACCCATCTAATTAACCATATTCAAAACTAAAAACACCAAACACAAAAACAACATAATCCAAATTTGTCAAAACTAATTACAATTGACAATTTCAAATTAACAACTAATCACATAACAACTAACTATCAAATTGACTAATCAAACCACATTTCAAAAAAAACAAAAAAACAAAAAATACAAAAGACTCACCTTTTAATCACCAAAAAACTGTGGCAACTACATGATGAGGGAACAGCAGTCAACGGTGAACGGTGGCAGTCAGTGGCGAACGGTAGTAGAGACCTAGAGAGAGAGAGTTAGGAGCGAGAGAGAGAGAGAGAGAAAGAGAGCTAAGGAAAGGGAGAAAGGAGGGAGAAGAAGGGAGAGTGGCAGTTGTGGGTAGTGGCTGGAGGCGAGCGGCGACAAAGGAAGACAAAGAGAGAGAGTTAGCGTAGAGAGAGAGAAAGAAAGAGACGGGAGGAGGGAGACTTGGTGGTGACGGAGGCGGTGTCAATGAGGTTGGGCGACGGCATGACAGGGTGGAGGTTGACGGTTAGGAGAGAGAGAGAGAAAAGGTAGAGAGATAGAGAGAGAAACTCATAGATATGGAGAAGGAGATCAAGTATTAGGCTGTTATAGAGTTGATTTTTAGCTACGACACATAAGTCAGAATGTCGTGGCTATAACTAAAGAGAACAACATCGTTTTGCTCCAACAGATTAAAATAATAACACTAAACATGTAGCAATGACAAAACTTTTAGTGACAACACATGTCGTCTTTAAAATTTTGAAAATATCTTTTGCACCCTCAATTTTAGTAATGTTTTTTAAGAAAACATGTCATTGCTAAATAATCTAGCTGGCAATTCCAAGTGCCAAATTG
This sequence comes from Artocarpus hirsutus, assembly GCA_946598075.1. Classification (NCBI taxonomy): domain Eukaryota; kingdom Viridiplantae; phylum Streptophyta; class Magnoliopsida; order Rosales; family Moraceae; genus Artocarpus; species Artocarpus hirsutus. The sequence continues at coordinate 25,787 of CAMOHE010039345.1, forward strand.
GGAACCTTGCTGCATAAACTTTTAGCAATGACTAAAAAGTTGTTCTAGGGCACTAGCTAGCATTTTCAGGCGCAAAAAAGCTAATCTTCGCCACCAAACTTGTAGTCGCTAAAAGTCTGCTTTTGGAAGCAGGGAATAAATTTTACCAATAGTGGTTCATTTTAGACTTTTAACGATGACAATGTTGTTGCTAAAAATGGGCTCCACGATCTGTTTATTAATTTTTCTGAGTAGATGTCATCGTCTTCTTTTGCAACAACATACTGTCACTATATGATACTTTTAGTGACGACATAAGAGTGTCGTTGCTAAAGGCTCCATTTGTTGAAGTGTGACGTTTATGTCAGTTAAAGACAAATGCTTTATTATTGTTATTAAAAAAATTTCCATTTGTGTGTCGCAATTCTTATGAAGTGAAACAAAAGAATTAAATAAGAAGATTATTTTTTTGAAATTTTTTAAAATTAAGATTTGTTAGTTCTATTGGACGAACTTATTGAACTTGTCTAAACGAACAAGTAGAAAATCACAAAAATAAATTGTTTCGATAGGTTATTTTGCAAGAACAATAATAAACATAAATAAAAATAGATGAACACCCAACATGATTATTTAGCATAGCTAAAACCCAACTTGAAAAAAAATATGGGAACTAAACACGCCATCTTGAAAGACAAGACTCTTATTACGTCGAATGACAATTACAAGGAAATTGGAATTATAAGCCTCCTAACACTCCACCAATCCTAAACTCATGAAGCCTTCCCTTTCTATAAGCCCCAACTAGTGCGACTCCCCTTTGGTCCAACTAACCTACTCCAGGAACAACCACTCGCCTTCGGTTCTCCTAACCTACACCAAATGGACATCCTACTTAGATCGATTTTTACAAGGTTTCAGAGACATTGGTTAAGCCCAAATATGTTTTTGTTTTCTCTCACACTCGAAGCTCACAATGAAAGCATAGAAATTATACCAGTATCTTAACAGACTCCTTCAGCCGAAGAGTCTATATATAAAACAGGTTATCTTCATTCTAACAGCTCAAAAGTGACTACAAATCTGCTGCCATTAATCCAGATAAGCATCCTCCTTCAATTCCTCTGATTTGCTGTAATTTGTGCAGTTGACTCTGAATCTATTCAAGAATGCTAGCTGTTCCAACGCAGTCTAGTTGTGACAAACAAGATAAATAAGTCAAGTCTGCACACAATCTGCATCCAAAGAAGGAAATTATTATTTCTTTGATTCTCGTTAAATTCACCCGAAATGAATAGCATATATCCCAAAAAGTGGCTCATATTCATATCAATTAATTCCAAGGTTAAGTTAGTTAATATGAAAGTTTCCTTAAAAGACTTCGAGATTTAGACCTACAAAAACTTGGGATCAAAGAATATCTATTCCAGCATGCCAAGACACATTTTAATAGACAAGTCACCCAAAATTTGCTGACCGATCTCAATTTAAAGAGCCCTTTCGACAAACATGAACATAGAAGATGAACTTTCCATATCTGCTCCAGTACGTTCACACACAATGTAACACCCCAAAGTTAATTAAATAGTATTAAGGGTGTTAAATGGTGAATTAGTGTGCCATGATGAGTGTTTTGAACTTAATTTGATTATTTTGTGAAAATCAAGAAACTTTATGTTAATTTACTCTTTTAGTGATTTTTAATTGTTCTAAATTGTTTTTGATTGTTAATTTAGATTTTAATAAAACAATTTGATTCGAAAATAATGTACCGTTGCACACAGTCTTGTGCAACTGCTTTTTCCTTTCCTCTATTTATTTTCTCTCTCTCTCCTTTCCTCTCATTTCTCTTTCTTCTCTCTCTCACCTCTCTCTCGTTTTCTCTCGGGTTCTCTCTCTCTCTCTCTCATTCTCTCTCTAAGATCTTTTAAACAAATTTCGTTTTCAAGCTTCGGGTTAGGAGATCGAAGGCTCGGGAACAAGATTCAACAACAAAAACAACGTTTTCAAGCTTTGATTCGAGGTTAGATTTTAAAACTCAAAGTTTTTCAATTTTTTCAAAATTTTCTTGCATTTTGAAATTTTAGAGTTTCTAAGTCTAGAAAAGCTTCAATCTAAGTTAGATGGACTTAGATTAGCTAGAATGTAAACTTCATTTCATCAAAAATGGATTAGAATCAAGATTTTTCATTTTTC
>CAMOHE010039346.1:0-47458 GCA_946598075.1 Artocarpus hirsutus
AAAAAACTCACAACCTTGACAACACTCAAAATAAGTTCTATCAAGTTAAATATAAATTCAGCAACATTGCAATTAATATCTCACAAAATTGGTTTGTTTAAAAATAAAATAAAACACATCACACACATACTAACTTCATGTGTTTATTTATAAATGAATTTTAAAAGTATATGTATAATACATCGAGTCGATTGGGCAACAAAAGAGCTTTCTTGCCTTACTCCGCAACTTGGGGATAACATAAGGCCCTATATCCACCCCACATCCTATTTAGTGACCCTTATACCTATTCTATTAAACACATATATTCTTAGATATTTATACCTGTGGTTAGAATCTCATTCCTACTCTTTAGTATATAATTCTAGAGTACAATAATTTATCAAGGTAAAGAATACTAATACCATTACAAGGTTTTTTTAGCTCCTAAAATTAGAGTGAGAATTTATTGGACATTTTATACTTAATGATTTGCTAAACGATTAATAAAATGTCCGAGTTTCCTTTAAAAAAAAATTAGAGTGAAGGTTGATCCAAAATTACCCTCAATAATTTGTACAAAATAAATGCTAATTCAAGAGTATTCCCAAACATCTTTTTGGTAATATTCTCAAACTGCAAGAACAACTAACTTCTAGGATAACCCTAATGGTTGGTGGTCTTTTTTTAATGAATTTGTTTTCATCTCACAAGCAAAGTTTTCTCACTGGTTGTACCAAGTATCATACTTCGTGTTTGTCTTCCGTGTGTTTTTCCCCTGAGCCAGTAACTTCAATTGTATCCATTTTTTTTTAATAATTACACCTAACATAAAAGTCTCTCAAGCTTTGCACAGAGAGTGATGCATCACAAGGGTAGCCTTGGCTAAAAAGAGGTGGAGAATCTTTTAGGGTAAAAGTGATTTTACTAGTTGGACATGAATTTCTTCCTTAGATTCTGTTAAATTATCATATTTTATTTAATTTGATATGAATTTCATTTAATTTCATAGATAAATCTAAATTTAATTTGATTTTTAAAATTTTTTTGACAATAGTTGTTTATTACCTATGGCATAATTCGTTGTAATAATATATACATAATAGTGCTTGAGGATGATGATAATGATATTTCAAAATATTAGAAGATTGTACATACAAGTTAGTTTTTTAGTTTATGAATGATTGAAAAAAAAATTATTCAAGTTCATCAAAAACAAAACTACCAGCCAACACTTGATTAAAGTCAAAAGAAGATGTAAGATCATTTTTAGACCTTGTCTAACTACTAAAATTAGGATTACACATGCATTCCAAAAGAAAGAAAGAAAGAAAGAAATAAAGAGAGAGAGAGAGAGAGAAACACATTGAAGTCTTACTCTAATAATAGTACTCAAAACCCAATTTTATGAATTAAGGTTACTTTATTAGTCGTTGAACATGGAAGAGACCTTACACTTCTATCTCTATTAGGATAATATAACTTTCACTGCAAACTCTTTAATGACCACTCTATTATTTATTGCGACCTATAATAAAACATGAACATGGTAACTTGGCATGATCTCCACCTCACCCATTAAAAGTCCACAATTAAAAATTCCCGTTCTAGCAAACTTTGGAATAGCATGGAGTATATTTAGCAGCAATGAATAGACAACATGACCCACACACGTCCAATTATCTCTAAAATGTAAAGAAGGAAAACAACTAATGTGTGATGCATCTGCTCCTAAATGTAAAGTCACAGAAAGAGACCCTCATCAGCATTGGGAATAGTAATCACCAGACACTTTCCCTTGATTAATTAATTACAAGTTATGCTTGGTAATTACATTAGAACTTATTACTTTCAACTGCTGCAGCAGAAAGCTCTCATGTGTTAAAATATAAAGCAAAAATATGCTCTAATGTAAAGCTTCACATGCTACCGTGATTTGGTTCCAACGATGTTATTCTAAATACGTTCTCAAACACATTAATAAGCTTAATAAATCTTATTTCATAAGAAACTAATAGCCTGTTTAGTACATAAGTTTGAATTGTTGTGGTTTGAAGTGGTGGTTCTAAATTTATGTGATTTAAACATTAGTTTTAAATTGACGTTTGAAATGTAAGTTTAAAAAGAGAATAAAACATCATACCAAAGAATTAATGTTTAAAAAATCATAGTCTACAAAAGAAAATAAGAATAAAAAAGGTTTTTTATTGTAGAAATAGCTTAAAGTATTTAGAATTTGAAAGGAAAGTAGGAATTAAGTTCTCCATACTAAAAGTTTGCCTAGTTTTTAAAATTCTCATCGTTTCGATCCATTTCTCTATTGCGTGTACCAAATGCATGTTTTTGTGAGCTCATAGTTTAAAACGTTTTGAGCACGCATACTAAAAGGTTATAAATTTAAAGCTTACATGGGTATTTGATTTGAACCAAAAGTTTTTAGAGTGGTTTAGGAACAAAGTTATAATTTGAATTTTAAACTTAAATACTATAGAATGTGAAGCTTTACACTAGTATACTTTTACTTTAAATTGTAGTATACAAGAACTTTACACCATAGTAGTTAAGACTTTGAGATTAGAACTTGGTTTCTAAGGACACTCTTTAAACCAAGTTTGTTACAAATTATCTCTTATAAAATTGAAATTGTCGAAGTATGGTTTGAACTCACTTTCAAACTTTTTTTTTTTTAATTTTCAATTTAACGCAAGTAATACTACTGTACGTTTAAAGAGTTGTAAATAGCCGTTTAGCCAAAAGAAGAAAAAAGAAAAAGAAAAAGAGGAGTTGGAAAGAACACTAATCAAGAGGTCACTCCCCAAACTATTGCTTGTTTTCGTTGTATACGGAAACGTGTTTTCAGGCGTTAGATGATGGTCAAATGATAGGGCTTAAAAATTACAATTTAAGTTATTTTTGTCAAACGGTGGGGCTTAAAAAAAATAATATTTCAAAAATTTAATGCCCTATGCAATTAGAATTGATTGATTGCATAGCATTAACTGCAATATAATCAATCATTTTCTAATTTATTGTACGCGTAATTGAAAAATTATAATTTGAATTCAATTATTTTTGTCAAATAAGAAAATTTAAACGAAATTAATAGTTTAGAATTTTATTGACCATTATCTAACGTTTTAAAATAAAACGCAACTATCTAGAATTGAACGATTGCAGCCATGCCGTAGTACGTTGTCACGTTGAAACGTGCCAACACCTTTTGTGGTGGTCAAAAGAAAAAGGTCGATTGTTTTTCTTTTTCTTTTTCTTTTTTTTTAATTTCAAAAAGCGCCGAATAGGGTGGATTAGTAATAAATAAGGGTGTGTTTGTTGGGGTTAAGAGCGAGGGCGGCAAAAAAAAATAAAAAAGGACCGTATTGACACGTTTTCTCTGCCTTTTGTGTACTCTTTTTAAAGCCAAAAAAGAAAAAAAAAAAGAAAAAGAAGAAAAATTAAACTCAAACGCGGAGAGAAAGATCACATGCACATGGGTTTCATCAATGCATTTTCCGCTGCTCCCTACGCGTAGTTGCCTCACATTCCCTCCATGAGCACACTCTCTTTCTATCTCTCTCTTTCCATCACTTTCTCTTTCTCTCTAGGAACAAGCTCCAAATGGAAAACAAAAAAGTCTTCCCCAAGAGTTCTACTTTGAATTTTCATCATTTCAAGTTCTTTAAAAGAGGCAAAAAAATAAATAAAAAATAAAAAATAAAAAATGCCCATGTTTCTTTTCTTTCATACTGGTCGGTCTGAAAGCAAAAGAATCTTTTTTTTTAAAGAATCTTTATTTGCATGCCAAAGCCAGGGCAGCCCAAGAACACGAGTAATGCTTGTTAATAAAATTGCTTATGTCCTAATTTTCCACCTGTCTATACTTAAAAAAAAATTAATATTTTAACCCAATGGGATATGGGTAACAATTCATTGTTGACTCTACAGCATTTTGTCAAAGTTCTTGCCTAAATTACCGTTTCTTGATAGTGCATGTTTTAAATGTTAAAACAGATTAAAATTACGTTACATCTAAAAGTGATTATTTTCATAATTTATTATTAGAATTTTTTTTTTGGGATAGTTTTTATATTTGATATGTGCTTTAAGTGCCAACTCAATCCTCCTCAACAAAAGTGATCACAATAAACATTAAAAAGGGCAAAATTTATATCCTGGGAATATTATATACGCTGAAGGACAAAAGTTGCGACGGTAGAAAACAAACTAAAAAACAAAAAAAATTATGCGACATTTATTAAAATTTTCCTATTTTTTTTCTTTGCTCACTACTTATTCTATGATTTTGCTAAGCAATCCCTATAAACAGAAGAATCAACTTCAGAAGAACAAATATGCTGCATAATAAGCGACTTAAAATCATGACTATTAGTATTACCACGCTGAACGACATTGCGTCCCGAAAACGACGCCGAGTTGCGGCTGAGTTCACTCACGTCCGAGACCCAGTCGGACGATTTGACCAGCTTAACGTTCCGAAGCAAGAACTCGTTCCCGACGAGTTGGTTCAAAATGCCCGACTCGGTCACCGAGCTCTTCCTCTTGTGCTGCGCCGCCGACGCGGCACGGACGATCTCCATTAGCATGGCGCTCGAAAACCGCCGAATACCACGGGCCCCGCCCGTTATAACGGCCGAGTTAACGGCGTAATGGACCTGAGTCTTGTCCGAGTTACGCCTCCCGTGCTTGGAATTGGAGCCCTCTGATTTCGCAAAAAGGTGAACACACTCGGGGCTCCGATTCCTAGCCAGGCCGAGCTGATCACCGAGTAGGACTAAATTTTTCACGTCAACCAACATTATGTGCTTGAAATTGCGGCGAACGCGGCCCAATAACATCGGATAACAGGCCCACCTTCTCAAACTCATCGGAACGTGGTCTAAAAAACCGGAGAGCGAGTTCTCCGGGTCCAACTCAGACGCCTCGAAACCAACCACCGACCCATAACTCAGCTTCTGAGTCGACTCGTCCGAGTTGTTCGCAAAACCGCTCCGAACACGTTTTCCCCATAACGGCTCTCCGGCTTCCTTCTTCCCGGCCTTGAATTGAGCCAAGTCGAAGCGAAACGGCGTCGTCTTAACATTCTTCGATGACGACGTCGTTTTGTGGCGGCGAACGAGTTCCATGAACAACTCGTTCTCGTCGCGAATCACCGAGTCAAACTTTGAAGTAGAAGAAGAGGAAGCGAAGAGCAAAACGACGTCGGCTCTAGCGGTGACTCCGGACCTGTGAAGAGCTCTGAGGAACAAGCGAAGCTCGTCTTCGGTCACGTCTTCCGAGACGTGAGCGACGGCGAGATCGGCCAGGGCTCTGGTTCCACGCCTATACAAAGTCCCCAAACCTTGAAGAGCCGTCTGATTCTGAGTACCAGAGGCTGATCTGAATTTGATTTTAGGTTTCTGCTTCCTCCACACTCTGTAGAACCACCAAGATAGAGAATCGCCTCTCGGTTTCGGCTTATTCTCCTCGAGGAATCTTCTGGAATTGGAATTAATGAGAATAATTTGGCCATGAGAGTACTGTCGATGGTGGTTGTTTGGCTCGAATGTGGAGAGAGTGAAGAGGAGAAGAGTGATGAAGACGAGGAGAGCGCAAATCGAAATGGTGGATTGCGCTTTGCTCAGAAGACGATTCGAATTGCTCCTCCTTATGATACTCGCAATACTATTACCACTCATCGAAGAAGAAGAAGAAGGTGACGATGAAGATGAAGAGAATAATTTGTCTGTGTTGTTGTTTCTGTTGTTCTTGTCGACATTAATGGCGGTCGTGGAGGAGTTGTTATCTTCTGGAAAGAAAACAAGAAGAAGACCCATGCCCCATCTTTCTTTCGAGTTCTTGGATTTTGCTGAGAAGCTCATATTAATGGACTCTTCTTCTTCTTCTTCTTCTTCTTCTTCTTCAGTCTCTCTCTTTCCTTTTCCACCACTGGGCGCTACTAAAGGCTCCTCTGTTTATGCATGACTGAGACACTCCCTTTCGCTTTCGTTCTTTGCTCGTTTGTGGCTCTGTTTCTTTGTCTCTCTTCTTCTCTCTCTAGAATAAACTATTAATTAAAATTAAATTAATTAATTAATTAATTAATTAATGATCTTTTTTTCGCTTGGACGAAATTGTCCTTTGCTCTTAGCCTTGGTACATGATGACGTGCCAGGGGTGATTTGGGGCAGTGAAAAAATAGACTTGAAGTGGAAAGAATATTGAACTTCGCCCTTTTTTTGATTGTCGTTTCCTAATTATTGAAGCCTAGTGTTTTTGGATTGATTGCGTTTTATTTAATTTTTTGAGATCGATTTATTACTACCTTTTTCCGTGGGAATTTAATGGATCAATTTGGGAGGAGTGTGCTTTTTTAAATACATTTTGCCAAACTTAAACGTTGTTTATGGGAAACAGATTTTTTTATTCCTTTTGTGGGCTTCGTTGTATTAATTATTAAGTAATGAATATTTGTACTTTGATCAAATAGTAAATTTATATATATGTCGAAAAATTCTTGTTCCAAACACGAGTAGATAGTAATTATCACAGCGTTAGATTTAATAAATAGCCCCATTCATAATCAATTTTTTTAGTTATAAATAATGTAAAATTTTTATATGCTATAATAAAAAGAAAAAAATTACTCAATGTAAAGCTTTTATGTATTACAGTAAAAACAGTTCTAACCAATCGTTCTAATCATCGTACCAAACACCCTATTAATAGTTCTTTTACTTTGCTTCATTTATTATTCGTCGCATAATGAAAATATTTATATCACGTTAGTCTAGTGGTAAAGAATCGGCTACTTTGTTGGGCAGATTCAAGGTTTTTGTTTCTTTTTAAAGTTTGACATTTATTGGATTTATTCTCTGCATGTTTTTAAGGACCCCGAATTATTGAGGTTTTTTCTCCCACCTTTTCCTTTTACCCCTTCCCTTGCTGAGTGTTTATTGATATGACAATAAACATGGAATGGAAAACCCCAAAAAAAAAATTACTTAAATTAATCTCTCGCTTCTTTCGGGTGTGTTTGGAAAATTTATTCTAAGTACATAATTAGAATTGTTGTAGTATAAAGTTTGATCACATGTTAAAGTGTAAAACAAAAAATATTATAATTCAAAGATCCTATATGTTATGGTAAAACCGTTTCAATTTTTAATTTTAATTGTATTATCAAACATACTTAAAAAAAAAGAGAGAGAAAATCTACTCGGTGCTTGTTTTATGAACCATAAAGTATGTTTAGATTTTATTAGATGCATATACCTTTTTTTTTTAATTTTTTTGATTGTAATATAATCTATTGTTTCCAAATAAAGATTCAAAGAACATCTCTTAGCAAGCAAGGTTCATTTCCATAGGTGTTGCTCAATCTTAAAATTGTAGGCAAAGAAATATAAAGGGAAACAATAAAGTTAAGTTCCTTATCCTGGTTGGCACCCGAAATTTAACCAATAGGAACCAGTTTGAGAATTTGCACCAAAAGCAATGCGTGCATAATGCATATCTAATTATTTGTATTCAACTTCATTGCCGTTGACAAACTCACATAAATGATAATAAGACAATAAACACTTTTTTTAATTAGCAAATATGAAAATAAAAACTTACTTAAAAACGCAAAAATTGGCAAGATAGTATTTTTTTTTTTCTGAAAAGTTATTTATTTTTCTGTTAATGTACTTGCAATTTGAATATTATCTAAACAATAGGCTTCGACCAATATGTATAGAGGGTACCCAATTTTCTTAATGAATATTCTTATATCTTCCTTTTTTTAGTAAGTGTTCTTGGAAGGGAAAGGAAAAGTAAAATGTTATCGTATATTGTGCATCATTTATGTTGCAAAAAGCTAGCCACTAAAAAGAAGTGCTGGGATGTCAGGCTTGTTTCATATAATTAATAAATAATTATGCCAAATACACACATTATGTTGGGTTTTCTTGTTTGTTGTCGTATTATTTATCGAGGATCACCATGCTAAACTTGTTTATATAATTCCTATTTTATCATGTATCATATCACCTAACATCAATTATTTGTATATTGATCCACATTTGTCATCTCTCCTCCAAAGCACTTGTTCTTCCACGTGCTTATAACCTATACAATAACGTACAATGTGGGCCAATACTCGACCAAAAAATAGATAAAAGGGTGTTTGACGATAGTTCGCACCACTCAGTTTCCACCACAAACTCAATTATGAACATTAAAAAGCTTTCATATGCTACAAAAAAAATACTACAGTAAAAGTGGTTCTCACCACTGGTTCCCACTATCTTTCCAAACACCCACGTAAATATTGAAAGTTCAACAAACCACTATTTTTGTTTTGAAGCATGTTTGAGTTAGTCGAAACTTTTGAAGTATCAAATTTGGATATTACTTGCTTAAATAGTGTTTGTACAAACTCAATTATGAACATTAAAAAGCTTTTATATGCTACAAAAAAAAAATGCTACAGTAAAAGTGGTTCTCACCACTGGTTCCCACCATCTTTCCAAACACCCACGTAAATATTGAAAGTTCAACAAACCACTATTTTTGTTTTGAAGCATGTTTGAGTTAGTCGAAACTTTTGAAGTATCAAATTTGGATATTACTTGCTTAAATAGTGTTTGTACTCAGTGGCGAATTCTAATTCTGATATTCTTACCGAGACTTAATTCGCGTTACATTTATTTTCTAATAGCTGACCTTCACAATTTTGAGTGTCCCTTGAGCATCTTTCTTCAATCCAGGCTTTGGTTGACTTTGACTTTGGCAGCATGAGCTTGGGAGGCTGGCCGAGCACGGTTAGGGGTTTGAACTTTTTAAATGATGCACAAATATCGCCCGACGACATTAACGTTTGAGATAAATAAGTTTGTTACAATGATATTAAAATTAAAAACAGCAACACTATTTGAGATAAATGAGCGTGATGCAATGATATTAAAATTAAAAACAGTAACAATAACTGAGATAAATGAGGGTGATACAATGACATTAAAAATGTGTAAACAATAATATTGGCTCCGTTTGTTTTTGTTTTCGAAATTTTTGAAAATATTTTTGTACATTTTTTAGGGTAAAAATTTTAAAAACATTCACAGTATAATTTTTAATTTTTTTTTACTTTTTAAAACAAAAATATTTTTATTTATTTTAAAAATAATATCAAATAGTACAATTATATCACGGTGGAGGATGGTGTCGGAGGGTAAATAACCTTTGTATTTGTGCACAAAAGATGGACAAAAACAAGACGTCAAAAAATCTGAAGGGTGTGGGATCATATATGAGATCATGGAATTGATTGAAAGGGTTGTCATAGAAGGGTCCCAGTGATTCCTGAATCATATGTGTTGAGCTGTTTTTGATAGAAGTACTGTTTTGACGGCAGATCTACGAAGGAAGCTTCCATGAAACTAAGCACACGTGTTCATAAAATAATTGCCTCAATTTCTTGATTGCATTGGAAAATGCAGTTTTTTTGTCTGCGATTGAAGGAAGGCAGCAGAAATCTGAAGTCTGTTCTCGTGCTCAGTTTAGTAGCGACCCAACAAAGAAAACATGAAAACTGATTAATTACTGAAAAAACATATAAAAAAATAAAATAAAATGAATAAAAAATAAAAATAAAGTTTATCAATGTGGGAATTACGAGAGGAGCTAGCATTCATGTTTTTGTTTTTATATTAATGATGAAAAAAAAAGAAACCAGAAATACAAATGATTCATGGAGGACTTTGATGGCCACCGACAATATGTATTACGCTAGCCTCGTACGTTAATTTGCCAAATTTTCACCACCGATATGATCATTATCAATATCACATATGACAAACACAATACTCATGATCTGGAAGAACAATACTGTTGTCATTTTTTCTTAAGAAGTAATAAAGTTATGAACAAAATATTATATACCACTATTGATTATTACTCTATATCTCAAACAATCGTATTACATGTTTCTTTTGAAGTTAAGAGCATCTATATTGCTAATTGACGTACCAATAACAAATTTAATGCTAGAGTTAAAAAAAAAAAAAAACTCTCTAATACAATGTCATTTTAATATTAAATTTACTATATGTTAAATTTGGTAACAAATTTACCACTAAGTATAACATATGACAGATTTGACACTTGATACTTATTCGTTGCTAGATTGGCTTTTTCACTTTTGCAAATAAAGCTCAATAATTATGATAAAAGATAGAGAGAACATTTAAAATAGTATTATGTCTTAGAACACAAAATAAAATAGCATATTAAATATGTTATTTTTATACTTTTTATGGCAAATATAACATTAATATTAAAATTTGTATTGAAGATGGTCTAATAATATAACATTAACACTTTTTCACACTTTTTGATGACTAATATGGCTATTAGTGAGTATGACTATATAATGTATAATCTCACATTATAAAAACCATGAATGATATTAATCACCATTGATAAGTACAACTAAACATTTTTCAACACAAAATGTAATCTCAAGGAATTTGATGGTCATGGGCAATTTCACTATGCAACAAGATTCACCACCATAATGGTCACTGACGGAAGATAGAGTTTCATTTATGATTTCCCTATTAAGGAAAAAAAGAAGAAGCAATATTCTATTAGAACTTTTCCATTTTGATTTCTTGACTGAGTTATTTCATGATAATTTTACTTTGTACTTTCAGTTGTATAGGTCACTTAACCAAACAACACATTCTCTTTCTAGTTCCTTGCTTTGTTCATGGTGTTGGTGGTAACAAGAAAATCTTCATGGTAGTAAATGGCCCTAATTAAGGAATAGTTTTACCCAACTAAAATCTAAATGGAGGGTTGTTTGTAGGCCATTGCAGGGCCTACTTCCAAATTTCATTACTTGATCAGTACTGAGAAAGCAAAACCCCATGGCCTTTAAAGCTCCTGTCTCCCACCTTTACCTTCCAATATTTCATGTTGCAGAGTGAAAGTAAATAGCTATTGGGTGTGACCCAGTATTTTCAATGCCCTTGAACTGCAAAGGACACAAAACCCAAAAAATAAAAACTAAAAAAAATTAGAGAGAGAGAGAGAGAGAGAGAAGATGTGGTGGGAGTTATCTATTGGGATTATACATGTTTTTGAACTCATATAATTAATCAATTACATTAAAAAAAAATGTGTGCATCTTTGGGGAATATCGGCACTATAGGCATTCAATATTTACAGCGTCGTATTATGTCATTATCAATCAAATTGAGAAAAGTAAATACATGAATCATAATTGACGACTTAGAAGTATTATTCATTTTCATTATCGATAGGGTGTTCTTTTTCACATGTTGGTGGAGAGCTTCTATAACGATCGTCAACTAAATTTGTAAAGTCACATGCAATGTAGTCTGTATAAAATGCTTTTACCAACCTGAGATTAGATTCTCTTCTTTAGGATATGGAAAAATACTCTATCAATCTGATCTTTTTTACGGCCAAATCTTGATTAGGTTTTTATGAATTTTTTTTTAATAACATATGATATTTTGACGGTTAAAGATTGTATCGTGTACGAGATCTTATGACAAAGTTTTTCTTAACATTAGTTTGAGGAATCTTTAATAGTATGAATGGCTACTATGCGATTATGAATATCAAATTACATCATAGTATAATATACAAATTTATTGAAAGTTAGTTAAGATTTGAGGGGAGCAAATATAGTTGTCCTCTTTTATTGTAACTTGGATTATCTACCACCTATAGTGGTGGCTGAAATGATACAAAAAAACCCCACTAGCTAGATCTGAAATACCAATCGCATTAATTGGCATACATAGATAGAGCTAGCTGTGTGATTAGATAAGATATATCGTTGATCGTTCAGCTGAATTTACTACTCTTAAAAAGTATCCCATTTCTTCCTGTTCCTCAAAGCTATATTTTATATATATATATATATAGGCCTTCTTTATCTTGTACATATGAAAATTTGCTGGCCAATTCAATACTATATATTCATACAATATAATACATACCAAATAAACCGACGTAAACTCCGGATACATATGACTTGTAAGATGTGACCAATAAAAATGTAACGATCCTGACGCAACAATTCATTTTTTATTTTTTATTCCAAGGAAAGACACAACAAGTGTCGCTGACAAAACCTATATTCTATAAATGTGTGGTGATTATGATGATCTCATGATATTAATTCTCCAAGTGGCCAATGGTCTTGGGAGAGTATAAATTTCATTGACATTTTGGCATTATTTATTAGTTTAAAAGATTACTATATTTGGCATTGGACAATATAGAAACTATGTACCACTAATCAAGATTATATTATTTAATCTCCAGAGCATTTTGCGGATTACAAGAAGGTAATCTTCCTAATTGATTACGAATCAAGTCACATTTCCCTTTCTAAGCAAATACAATTAATTAATTTGAGGCCATGTTCAGATTTAATTAATTTACATTCATGGACAACTCTCCTAAGGATTTTTATACCTTTTTGTAATTGGGTGAATTGGGTTGTTCTAGCTCGTTGCCAGCTATAGTTTTTAAATCTTGTTTTACAAAGCTAACAAAGAAAAAGTCTATTTTATATGTAAAAATAAAAATAAAACATGCACTAAAAGTGCAAGTCATTTCCAAATGAGTGGTATGTAGACATGTGCTCAAATGGGACAATTTAAGATCTAAAATACACAAATTATAATTCTTTTTTTTCCAGATTGAAAGAATTCCATTTGTTGTAAAACTTTGATTGCCAAAGATTTAGTGGGGTTTGTTTCAGAGTAAAATAAACAATAAATAACAAAGTGCTCTGAATTGTCATCATTGTGCAAGGATTATTTGGGATTAGATTTTAGCTATTATGGTCCTTGACTAGTGACGTGAAGCCAAATAATGGTCACTAGAGCTAGATTCTTCAAAGCTGTTTTTGTGCTTTTCTTTTTTCCTCCTCCTTCTTTTTACTCAAAATCCAATTTGATTTTAGTTCTTTTGGGTCCATTGTCTCGTCATAAAGGCTATATAGTGGAATGACAAACACATAATGTAATGCCATTTATCTAGCTTTTAATTGGTTTCTCTACCACTCCAAGTAATTGTCGTCTTTGCTCAATTCACTACTCTTTGTTTCAAATGCAAAACATATGGGAATTTTTTTACTACGAATTTGAATTCGAGATTAAAGAACCAATAATAGTTATTACACTATAAATGAAGTGCAGACATGAACGAAGGCAGTCAAAATTCAAGACTGGACTAAAGTCATCCCTACGACACTATTTGGTGTATGATGCAAGGGCTCCTACTGGGGTCAAGATCATGGCCGGTTTTGGGGCTAAATTAGAGCCTGAGGCCTCCGATGGGGAAGAGGTTGGGCGAGAGCGTCATAGTCGTGATCAAGGTTGTCATCAGGGTTGGGTTTAGGGCTTAAGTCAAATTTAGGATTAAAGTTGAGGTGAGGATCAAAGCGAGGACAAAGTCAATCGAGATCAACGTTCAAAATTTTATTATTAAAAAATTCACTAAATTACATATTTTCAAGAGTGGAATAGAAACACAACAATTTTTTAGAATGTTTTAGGAATAACATAACTACATGGTAATTATTAAAACTTTTGATATGTTTATAAATTTAGCAAAAGTACTTCAAATAAAATAAAAATATAATATTTATGACTTAAATTCACATATTAAAGTATAGACAAGTGTATTAAATAAGGATAGTAACATTTATATTACTTTTATTAGTTGTGAAAATAATTACTATGTCGAAAAGAGTAGTTTTTTAGAATGTTATAGGAATGGCATAACTATGTAATGTTATAGGAATGGCATAACTATGTAGTTTTTTATAGTACATAAATAGCTATAATTTATTATAGTCACTTTAGTTTTTGATATGTTACTTTTAACATATATAAAAGTAAGAAAGTGCACTTGATGTGTGCTCTTGACATGTGTCTTTTTTTTTATATATACTTTTGTTTGCATATTGTGTTTTTTCCTTCCCCAATTTTTCCCCCCTTTATGTATTCTTGTTTGTTTTCTTCTTATACAATCTTATATTCTTATTCAAAAGGTATATCAACAATATGCTTTATTCAAAAAAAAATCTTTTTTGTTTTATTCAAAAAAATTTTTTTTTCTTTCTTTTGTCATTGTGTTTTTTTCTTTTCTACTTATTTTTCCCCTCTTATTTAACCTATATGAAGGAGAAAGTGTACTTAATATGTGCTATCTTTACAACTATAATGGATTTGTAGGGTAATTTTTATTTTTAACATATATAAAAGTGAGAAAGTGCACTTGATGTTTGATCTTGACTTGTGTCATCTTTCTTTTTTTCCTTTTTTTTTTTATATTTTTGTTGCTTTTGTTTGCATTTTGTTCTTTTCGTCTAGATTTTTTTTTTCATTCTAGTTTTTCCCTACCTGTATAATCTTATATTTTTATTTAAAATGCATATCATCAATATATTTTTGTTTAAAAAATCTTATTTTCTTCCTTTTCTTTGTTTTTCTTTCTTTTTTTTATTTCTCCGTCTTGCTTTTCCCTCTCATTTAACCTATACAAAAGTGAGAAAAAGTACTTAATATGTGCACTCTCTATATGTTTAGTGTGACGACCCATCATCTTTCAGGTTGTACCTTAACACTTTCTTACTTACATAGCTATAAAAATTTAGGAATAATTTTTTTTAAATATTTAAACACACATACGTGTACAAACCTCCTTTATATATATATATATATATATATATATATATATTCTTAACATAACATTTCTCAAAAGAGTTTCATTTTACTCATACTACATAATAATTTTTATTTAATACTTACTTTACAACTAGTTCCAAATTTATTTAATATACATAAAAAGCGAAAACATTTCAGTGACGGTATCCATACCTTGGTCTATACATTACTCATGTTCTGCCGTCAGCTCATCAGTGAATTTACTCTGACCTTTTAGCTATATTACCTACAGCATGAAATAACTATGTGAGCTAATGCCCAGTAAATCCAAACATAGCCCACATGTATAACCTACTTGTATACATGATCCATTTATGCTTATTTATGAACATACGTTATTCTTTTCTTAATTTAACCTTTAACTAGGGCCCGAGTGTTTGTACCATATACACACGTGGGTCATCGTAACACCAAGAACAAAAACATAACTTAGAACTCCCCTTTAGTTGAGAGCTGGTACGACACTTCTTTCTTTGTCTGATGATTCATTTACAGTTCATTAATTAAGGTTACCATACCATGCATGATGGTCTATTTACTCATAATATGTGCATACCATTCACATTTCTTTAAATGTACAAAATACATAAATACATTTAAATAACTACTTTTTTCTAATAGCCTTCTATCCCATACTATAGGTGAGGTTCGAACTTACTTGAGTATGCTACAGGGTAGACTGACTTTTGATTCCCCCGCTAATTGTCCAGTATCCTATTTGGCCAATTGAATTGTTATTAGCCAA
This sequence comes from Artocarpus hirsutus, assembly GCA_946598075.1. Lineage (NCBI taxonomy): Eukaryota > Viridiplantae > Streptophyta > Magnoliopsida > Rosales > Moraceae > Artocarpus > Artocarpus hirsutus. Next base: position 15,478 of record CAMOHE010039346.1, read on the forward strand.
ATTATCTCCATTCATCTATATGTCGATAAAATGTATTTGTCAATTACTAAATTTGGTTATTATTCGATTCACAACCTCCGATCACTAAGGGTTCGATCCCTCTTGGTTCATGTTGCCTTATCGTTTCTAACGATAAGGGAAAAAATTCTTACTAAAGGCGTTTTTCCTATTTCGGGCATTTTGGGTTTCGTTCGGGCCGTTTTGTGAAAAATAATGTTTTTGCCCTCAACGGACCTTTTTAAACTTCTTAGGCCCCTTTTTTGCTAACTCATACAAAAATACTGTTTATTGGCAGTATAACAAAATTCAAGGTATTGGTTCTCTCATTTTGCAATAAAACCCAACTTTAGCAAACTTTGCAATTTTATCCCGGATGTCGAAAATATCGACGATTTTGCCCCTAGGACCAAAAATAATCTTTTTACACCTTAACCCCCAATTTTTCACAAGGGTTAAATTCTTCCAAAGCCTCTTACTCAAATTCCTTTTATTTAAAAATGTTTTTGTCATTTTACTTTTATTGAAATTTTGTGATAAGAATTTGTAAAATTCATATTTCGTAAACCATTGTGAATTTTGACAAACCATTTGCAATTTTTAACAGTTTCATTGAGATCTACAAATTTTGTGTTTTAAATTTTTTGAAATTCCTACTACACAATGGAGTTTTCCGCCATTGTTCAAAAATTCCAAGTATGTGAAAATCTTTTCAATTTAGTCCTTTATTAATTTTCACAAAAATCTGCTTTTAAACACTATACACCCTACTGTTTTAAGCAGGTTCCAAAACCTCTTTAGTAAATTATCATGCTTGAATACGCCAAATTCCATTCCTTAAAAAAAATCATACAAAGTTTATAAATTTACTTTATTTCAAAACCATATTAAGTTCTAAGCATACAACCCCTATTTTTTTTTTCTACTCATCTCCATCACATACATTAAAATTAGGTAAACATACCATAAGCTACTTAAATATGTACATGCCACACTTGAAAACAGAACAAAACAAAGCAAACATAACCAAGAACTTGAAATTGGAAGGTTAGGTTTTTTACCCAAGAAAGGTGGTGAGCTTGTACACCTTCAACACCCTCGATTTGTCAACTTCCTAGATATGATTCATGACAAGAAAAACCCTTATCAAGTCCCCTTTCAATCCCAAAGAAAACCCTAGAGAAACTTAGAAAAAGTTTGAATCTTACCTTGAAAATTAAGAAAACCTTGAGTTTAAAGCTTGATCCTACTTGAAACTTGCTTGGAAAAGGTTATGTGAGGAATTTGTTTTGAACAAAATTTTGGGAGAAAGAGAACCAAGGCTGCTGTGTATGATGGTGGGGAAAAAATGAGAGAAAACTTTACTTACTTAAGGCATTTAACCATATTTATCTACTTAAGGTTTTTTTTTTATTTAACTAGGTGACTCACCACCCTAATTATGATTAGAGTTAACCTGGCAGCATTAAGGGGTTGGACTACATCCAGGGATGTGGTGGTCCAATCCCAACCCTTTGGGTGTCCCGTTGGTGAGCCCCCTTACTTTACATAGTATAATTTTTACCATACAATATTTTTCTCATACTGTTAGGGTAAAACTAGAGAAATATATACTTTAGCGGTCTAAAATATTATAACCTTCTCTTTGGTTCACTTTCGAAACCCAAACACAGTATTTCATTTATCTGTGTTTTACTTAAGCAGTGTACTTACACCGTATCATCCCTTTTTTTTGCACTGTTTTAGGTCATAGCATAGTTTTCTACTTTATCTAATGCTTTAACCATTTATTAATTTATATCACAACACTATGATTAATTGTGATATAAAATTCATTTTAAGGATATCAGTCACAAATTTTCAAGCATTTAAGCTCATAAAATTGGTCTTTAACAATATCCAAAATTGTACAAAATTCACAGTGAAATTTTCTTAACATTGTTCATATATGCATTATCATAATTTACAAAAATACGATTTATAAGAATAAATTCATTAATTAAATCTAAATTGGTACTAGATTTAATAATGAATTTTTCTTCAACATTACATTTAGTGCTTCATTCTTGTTTCTTTTTCTTTTTTTTTTTTGGCTTTTGTGTTGTTTTGTTTTCATTTCTTTACTTCTACTCCAAGTTGTTTTTTTTCGTTATACAATTTTCTATCTTTTCTCCTATATAATCTTATACATTTTATTTTGAGATGAGTCTCATTGAAATACTTATTTCTTTTAATTTGCCTATATTATGCTATAATTTTTTCTTGAATACAATATCGTTTAGTATTTTATTACATCCTTGTTTAATCGAAGGTGACATTTAGAACCGCTTCTTGTTTTTAATTGCCATGCTAAATTATTTTTTTCTAACACACATACATTTAAACAAAACATAGGTTTTAATTAAAACATGTACTTTGATCTTTTTTTGTTTATTTTAAAATCTTATATTTCTAAGTGCATCTTATTAAAGCATTTTTTACTAATCTATTCTTAGTGAAGTAACTTTTTTGAAACATGCGATTTCCTAAACATTTTTTTTTTTCTCGTAGTCAATATTTTTTCTCCCAAATGTGGTGTTTATAAATATTTCTCTCAAATTGCCTTAGTGAAATATTTCTTTTCAAATGTGTCCCTACATAAACTTTTTTAGTGTAACCCTCTCAAATACTTTCTTTCATATGTACCCAATTAAAAACCTTTTTCCTTTTAAATATGCACTACTAAATATTTCTTGCACTAATATAAAATCTTACCAGAATAAGAAAGCATGAAAAAATGTTTAGAGAATTATAAGATCTTCATATTCAAAAAATGTTGTAAGTTTAGTATGCATGTACATAGCACGTGCTTTTTGACTAGTATATCTAAACTTCCCAAAAGGAAAAGACAAAAGGCTACTTTAACTAGAGAAAAAATTACAATACATGACTAAATTATTGAGATGAAATTAAAATTCAACACAACACTCAAAATATGTTAAAGACTATCTTTAATGACATAATAATTATTTTTATGATATTATATTTTGTACTATTTAATTACAAAGTAATTATTTTAATAATATCATTTTGAGACATATGTAGAACATTTACAAACTAAAATCATATTTTAATTCAATAAATATAATTGGGCTATTTATTTCATTAAGCCTTAGCTAGCCACGTGACCAAAGAGACACCCCATGCTTAAGTTTGGCCCAACTAACTCTTAAAGCATCTTCAATGGGCTTATGTGTTATGTGTAGTATGTGAACGAAAATTTCTATTTACTATCCTTAAGTATAGATGTTATTAACGATATTATATTTGACAATGTGTATATATATATATATATATATATACACACACACACATATATATTACATATTTGATATATTCTATTTTATAATATTGTCTTTTAAATGCTATATTTGTATTAAGCTTTAGAAGTCATGAAAGGAAATGCTTTTTATTTGTAAAAGGAAAAATTTTTAAGGCTTAAATAATATAAAAATAATATTTAAAATTATATTAAGTGAAAAGTGAACACATTTATCAATAAGTAACAAAACGCTTGATTGTGCTAAATTTGCATCAAAGTATCACTAATGCCAAAATTTAACATTAAGTATATTATTGCATTGAAAAATGATTTTCTTATTCTCTTGTAACATTAACATAAAATTTTGATTTACATTAAAGCTGCTCTAATAAGGGACTAAGTTTAGTTTGTACTTGATATTAAATTTTGTTAAAAAAAAGATGCATGCTAAATTTTAACATGTCTCTTAAATTTGAATATTAACTCTAAAAATATTTTGCATTTCTCAATTAAATAATTGGTGGTTAGATATTATGTTTAGAGAAATGCATTAGAACTTAAATTTTGAAATAAAAATATGTTTATTTAAGAATAGACATAAAACTAATGTGTTAAATCAATATTTTCAAATTTTTATATCACCATGTTGAAAGGTTATTTACCTTTCTTTGCGTCTTGCATTTTATGTTTGTTAAGAAAGTATATACTTAGGTTTAATTTCGTCAAATATATACTATCAGATTACATTTATTAAACAAATGTCTACCTTTTTCCTAGTCAACAATCAACTTTGACCATGAAAATAGCCCATATACTCTTAAATAGAAAATTCAAAAAACTAAAAAACTTTTTAAAAAATTAAACTTAATAAAAACTGAACCAATCTTAAAAATAAATAAAAAAAATATAAGTTGCTCTATCCTACCTTCACGTCTTTTTCACTTTGTCCCAGCCCATCCCTTACCCCTTCTTACTACATTCGTTGGAGGTGCACATTCCGATTGCCTTTTTTTTCCTGTCTCACATTCTCTCCCTCCCCCTTTCTCTCCCTTTCTCTCTCTATGTACCTATATATATATATATATATATATATATATAGGTTTTATGTTTTGTACGTAGTATAGCTTGAAACTTTTAACTGTCAAAAATCAACTTTGACCATGAAAATGGCCCATACACAATGCCAAGACTTCCTACCTACTCTCTCTCTCTCTTCACTTATTTGCTTTGTTAGGGTTTGGCATTCAAGTTGTGTGCGTCGTCCCCCTCTCCTTTTGAAGGCTGGTTTTGACATCAACCAAGGCTAGTTGCCTTGGATCTTACCCTAGAGGGGGAGTAGTAGGATTTTTGATAGTGAAACGCCGATGACAAGTTAGATCTTGGAGGGATAGGTCATGCTCGGGACAACTAGAATAATGAGGTAAGGCTGGGATTTGGTAGCAGGGATGGGGGCAACAGATGGCCAAGTTATGGAGGTAAAGAGGTAGGCTACTATTTCTATAGGGGTGGACAAGGTCAGATCTGGACCTTTGGTGATGGGGGTACGTAGGGGAGAGCACGACTGCTTATCAACAGTAGGGGTAGGTGGGATGACATGGTGGGCTACTCTCCTTGTTAAGGAGGTATAGATGGCTAGGTCTGGGAGAGGAGGAAGCTTTCTGGTGATGAAGGTAGTGGGATGTGGGGAAAATTTTCTAATGCAAACCAATGTGCTTGAAGAAATTTTCTAAAGTTTTGATCTTGAAAATCCTGATCCTATTTTTGATATTCCCAAACATTCATGGACAAAGGAACAAATTTTTGGCAACCACGTTTAGAAAAATTGTTTCCAACAAGAGAAGAGCCAAAAACATCCATTGAAGAAATCTCAAAAGTTAAGTTAGCCTAACTTCCTGAATGACTGAAACATAAATGTTGGACATGTATGCCTTAAGAAGTAAAAATGTAATATGTTTTTGGAGACATTTTTATCAATAAAGAATTTATTTATTATTTATATTTTATATACTAAATCTTGTCGTCTTTATGTTCATATTTGTTGAATGTATGTTAAGTAAATAATAGTTTGAGACTGTCAGTCTAAACCTTTAAAAATTGGGTATATGATGGATAGATTATGCGAAAGACACGATTCTTAAGGTGACGGTCTAAATCATAAGATCCGCAATCGATGGAATAAAGTTAGGCACTTTATTCATGCAAAGATTGTTATGTTGTCTATATCCTTAACGGGAGATGGTTGGTCTTGGCCATCGAAAGTGAACTCCGCAAATAGAAACATTGACACATTATCATAGGTGACGATGTGTTAGATCAGGACATAAAGTGAATTGATTCGGATTAATAATTCTGTCTCGACAAATCGATTCACTTTAGACAATAATGTGTGTTGTATCTTAATCTTGAGATGAATAGTGGGCTCGTTGTCTTTTGATATACTAAAAGGTGGCATCCACATTTATAGTGGTGCGCATGCTGGAATGTTGAAGGCATGACTCTTAATAGTATAGACATGTTATTTATAGATATGGAATCCATAGCTCCTTTTTAGGAGTAGTTCATATCCTCTTATATGTATTATCCTGTAATTGAAAAACTAAAGCACTCAACCATTTAGATACATAGGTCTAACCGAATGGTATACTGTCTTTAGATGGTAAGTTTTTCGATGGTGATATAATGGAATGTAAGATAAAAATAATCGGGAAGATAAGACAGACTTGTCCTTAAGCCGATTATGAATAATCCTATGGAAATATGACACATTTTAATATGTCATGGAGACTTAGCTATACGGGTTTCGTACTTCTATATAGTTCGAGAGTACAGCTCTAAGCTTTTAGTGGAGTAGAGTTAGAGTTGATAATTATGAAATGTATAACTGGGATATTGGGTTTCATAATTATCGGGAGCTTGAACTATATAGGTCCATCAAGTCCCCTTTGCTAGCTTGTAAAAATCATGTAACAATACGGCATACTTTTCCAATAATTGCTGACTTGTGTTATATTATTAGATTGACTAAAATTCGATAGATCAGATAATTCATATTTGTTTATCAGTTGAATTAATTTTATGAATAAAAAATTAATTCAAGATAAACTTGTTAAATTGTCCAGATCAGATAATTTATGTGTGTTTCTCGGTTAGATTAATTTTGAATTAATTCAAGATAAACTTGTTGAATTATCAGGAATATTTATTTTCCTAGAGATTATCTAGATATGACTATTTTAATCAGATAATTTCTCTATTGTGTTATTTGAATTAAAATTGAGGCTTTATCCCAAGAATCTCGGGTGAAAAATAAAGATTTGCATGAATCATTTATTGAAAGTTCAACAGGCCGATCTTAAAGTTTGGCCTGACGATGGAGCAAGTTCAGCAGGCCGATCTGACAGTTCAGCCTATTGACCGAGTGTTAATAAATCACGCGTTTCCACGCAGATTTTATCAGATATTGTTTCTGATTTGATTCTGATTCAAATTTTTAAGGCCTTATCTGATAAGGACTGACTCTTGGACCCAACCTCTATATATAGGGGAGTGAAACTCATTGTTATTTAGATCAGTTGAAAAGTCTAAAGTGAGACACTGTTGGTGAGACTCTGCAACTCCCTGGAGAGCTGTTGTTCACAAATCATGAACTATAGCTTTGGGTATTTCTCAATTGGTTGGAAGGAGAGTCACCTAGTGGAAGAGCAATATAAGTGTTCCCACATGCACTACGATCGTGGACAGAAAATAGCAAAGAAAATCAGTTGGTTAGGACTTTTCTAGAACGTTATACTCTTCACGAATTGTGGGAGCTTTTCTGCATTTATGAGGTTAGAAGGTTTGGTTAATTTATGCATATAGTGTGTCAAACTTATATTTTAGAAAAAACTCTAGTATAAAATTTTTAAAATTTTGCTACATACTGTTTTTTCAATAATTAGTATCAGAGACATAGTTTTTACATAAATTTACATGTTTGTGGTCACGCTATACGTATAAATTATATGATCTTGATCTCTCCTATGTTTGAATTTAATTTTTTAGAGAGTTAGTACTCTAGGGTTTCTATATATTTTTATGTTGTTGTGGATTATATAGTGAATGTTTATTAATTAATTATAGTTGATTAAATTATTATTTAATTATTTATTAATTAATTAATTTTTGTCGGTTATGGTTCCTTAGAGGTTACAATGTGCATTTAGGTTTTTCATGTAAATAGATAGCAGACTATCATCTCCGTCTAGGAATTATTATTTAATTTTAAATTTGTAAGATTTTGTAATTAAATAATCATTCAGAGAAGATAGATCTCAAAGATGGATGATAGCGTTTCTAGGTATTTTCTGAGTCCCTAATTTTATGTTTTTAAATTGTTAAAAATAAAATTAATAAATTGCATTGAAAATTGTATTTTTTAAAAAGCGTGATTTTTGCTCAGTTGGTATGCCGAACTCTCCAGTTCGATAGGCCGATGGTCGCAAAATCAGCAGGCTGGACTTCGGGTTCAGTAGGCTGTTAGTCTGGCAGAAACCTGGTGACTCTGACGACAGGCTAAACTTTCCAATTTGGTAGGCCGAACTATCATGATGGGCAAGCCGACTTGAAAAGATTAATAGGCCGATGGATCATGACTAGCAGGCCAATCACACAGATCTGCATACCGGCAAAGAGCTATGATTTTTCTAAAAAGGTGTGTTTTTAGATGTAGTTTTGATTTTTTTTTTTGAGACAATTATGAAAAACATTAAATTTGGATATGACCAGAAATATAGAGTTTTTGATCTATGCGTGATTGAAGACTTGAAGATGGAAGTTACATGAAGAAAGATACAATTTGAAGATTCAAAGATGAAAAATCAATAATATGTTTCGATTTATCTCTTGTAACCTTTGTTTTCTTTTTTTTTAGGGTGGAACTATAATATTATGGTTATTTATTATTATTTTTCTTTGCTTGTCTACATGATAATATGATTTGATATATGTTGATAACATGTCATATAGAATAGCGAGAAGTTTTATAAAATAAAACCTTAATTTCAAAAGAATAAGTGGGAGAAAGTTTTCAAAGAGAGGACCCACGGCCTCCATCGTTGGTCTATAGGTAGCACATGGTGGCTTCGACCCCTAAAAAGGGACTTCATCATATACTAGGTTAGATCTCTAAAAGGATAAGGTATTTTAACATGATTTATAGTTGCACACCCCTAAGTGATGATTATAAATCATGGATAAAATATTGAAATGATAGTTATACGCTCATGTTAATTTTATTATTAACCTCTCCTAGGAGCACAGTTAATAAAATTGATGGTCAAAGAAACGATTATTAATATATGCTGAATCATATAGGTCTTGGATGGCATATATGAATTAGGAGGGGATCTGTGTTCCTGATTGAATTTGGCAAGACTCCCCTAGGAGCTTGTTGAATTCTGAGTTAGGAATTATCATTGTAAGGTTGTGATATTTTTAAGGTTTTGACATATAAACACATTTGTATGTTTTACATAATTGTGTTATCTTACTAGATTATTATGATATGTTTGTTTATGTTTGGTATATGATTCTTTATTGTAGATAAAAAATGTCTAAAAACGGCTTATTATTGATACTTGACAAAAACCAATTAACCAGTTAGAATTACAATGATTAGAAACAGAATCTAAACATCGTTCTGTCCTTTGAGAAACTAAAATTATTGCTGACAACCTACGGGAGATTCCGCCAACGATTAAATCCAAGCACATGATCGGTAGAAAGATGCCAATGATTGGGCCCGCTACTATGTTATGGCCAGCATAAATAACATGCTGCAGGTTCAACATGAGGATTATGAAACTGCTGAGCAAATCTTGGATAATCTGGAAGATATGTTTGGAGGTCAGGCCTTAATAAAGCAGCAAGGGGTGCTTTAGAAACTTTTTAACTGCAAACAAAGACCGGGAACATCTGTAAAAGAGCGTATGATATTGGTCATAGGTTACCTCGCTGAGGCTCAAACCAATAAAGTTGACATTGAAGTTGAAACTTAGATGACTATGTATTTTGAGACTCTATTTAAAGAGTTTATCATGTTTATAGCAACATTTAATTTAAGCAATAGACGAGATATGACCTTAACAGAGTTGATGAAATAGTTACAGGAGTTCAAACTGTTGATCAGGGAGTCTCTTGTGAGTGGCGAGGCTAACTTGGTGGCTGTTTCTGGTTCCAATCCCAATCCTAGGAATGGAAATAAACAACGGGCCAAGAATGGGAAGTCTTCTATTCCTACAAACGGCAAGAACAAGAAGAAAAAGAAGAAGCAGTTGAAGAAGCTAAAGTGCTTATTTTGCAGGAAGGTCGGGCATATCAACAAGAATTGCAAGGACTCCCTTTCTTGAGGAGGTAGGTGTGTTCTTTTGCATTTAGAAGCTTGTTTGGTTGAGGAATCCAGTGACATTTGGGTTATAGATTTCATAGCAACTAATCATGTTTGTGTTTCTCTACAGGGGTTCAAAGAAACGAGAACTCTACTGCATAAGGACTTCATGCTTCGGATGGGCGATAGATCCTTAGTCTTAGCTAAAGTAGTGGGAGACTTCCAGCTATATTTTGATAATTATAGGAATTTAATTTACAAGATTGCTTTTATGTTCTTGAATTTAAGAAGAACTTAATTTCTGTAGCTTGTTTATTTAAAGACTTCTATTTGGTTTCTTTTAAAAATAAAGCGGTGATTCGTAAAAATAAATCTTTTATCTACTCTAGATGGATGCAAAACAATCTATATTTTATCAAATCTAAGATGGACTTACTGCTTAATGCTGAGATGAATGATAATAACTCTAAAAAACTTAAAACTTATCACTCTAATAATACTTAGCTTTGATATTTGCGACTTGGTCATATTAACCTACATAGGATTCAAAGGTTCGTAAGGGATGGACCTTTAAGTCACTTAAAGGTGAAATCTATACCACAATGTGAATCTTGTTTGAAAGGTAATATGACCAAAAGACCATTCGGGTCTAAACTTAACAGAGCCAAAGGGGTTCTAGAACTTGTATATAGTGATGTTTGCGAACTAATGAACATCCGGGCACGAAGAGGGTATAAGTACTCTGTCACTTTTATTAATAATTACACAAGGTATGGGTATGTGTACCTGATGTACCACAAAAGTGATACTTATGACAGGTTTAGGGAGTTTGAGGCTGAAGTGGAAAAGCAATTAAGTAGTCTCATAAAGGCACTTCGATTTGATCAAAGTGGTGAATACCTTTCTGATGAGTTCTTAGGACACTTTAGAGAATGGGATTTTATCCCATTTAACTATGTCGAGCACTCCATAGTAGAATGGCGTAGCAGAGAGAATGAATAACACTTTGTTAGACAAGGTTAGGTCCATGATGAGTTATTCATTATTGCCTTTGTCTTTTTATGGATATGCACTACAAACTGTAAGTTATCTTTTGAACAACGTGCCTTCAAAATTGGTTCCTAAAACTCCTCACAAGTTGTGGATGGGGAAGAAGACATGCTTAAATCATATTCATATATGGCAATGTTAGGCTCATGTCCTCTTTAGGGATGCGAATAAGTTGAAAATATGTTCAGAAGTTTGTGTGTTTGTAAGATATTGAAAAGGGACTAAAAGGGATTATTTTTATAACCTAAATGACAATAAAGTCGTGGTTTCAACTAATTCAACTTTTTTTGAGGAAAGTTACATGAAAGCTACATAGACGACTTTAAGTCTCGAAGCAAAGGGGTGCTCGAGGAGTTGAGGAGTGATTCAATCACTTGGCGAGTTCTGGTAGAAACCACTCCAATCAGTGTAGAAAAACCAAATAAACCTAAACAACAACTTAAGAGGCTTTGGCATAGTGGGAGGATTGAGCGTTAACCAAAGAGGTATATATTCAATGGTGAGGCCTACTTGACTGAACTAGATGAACATGACAGGGATCCTTACACTTATGCAGAGGTTATAGAGGATGTTGATCTGAAACTCTAGACAGAGGCCATGAACACATAGATAAAGTCTATGGAGACTAATTAGGCCTAGGGCTTATGGATCTTCCCGAGGGGGTAAACCCATAAGGTGTAAGTGGATCTACAAGACAAAGAGAGGAGTGGATAGAAAGCTCAAAACCTTTAAGGCTGGACTGGTAGCTAAGGGATACATGCAAAAGGAAGGAATCGATTATGTGGAAACATTTTCACCTGTAACCATGCTTAAGCCCATTCGAATTCTCTTGTCTATAGCTGCCGTACTCAACTACGAGATTTGGCAAATGGATGTTAAGACGGCCTTTCTAAATAGCTATCTTAACGAGTCCATTTATATGGAACAACCAGACAAGTTCAAGATCAAGGGTCAAGAGGGTAAAGTTTGTAAGCTGTTGAAGTCAATATATAGACTTAAGTAGGCTTCTTGTTCTTGGAATATAAGATTTGATCAAGTGATCAAGACTTATGGGTTCACACAAAATGTGGACGAACCATGTGTGTATAAACACATTAAGGATGGGTAGGTGGTTTTACTACTACTATATCTAGTTGACATTCTGCTAATTGGCAATGACCTTGGGGTGTTGTCATCGGTCAAATTATGGTTGACCAAGCAGTTTGACAAGAAGGACTTGGGTAAGGCTAATCTAGATCTTTTTGAATAGAAAAAACAATATGATAGCTTTGTCCTAGGCCGACTACATAAATAAGATTCTCAGCAAGTTTGCAATGTAGGATTCCAAGAAAGGTGGGCAACCATCTAGGTCTGAAACTACTCTTTCAAAGAAAGACTCTCCAAAGTCTAAGGAAGAAAAAGAATACAAGAAAAAGGTGCCTTATGGTTTGGCAGTAGGTAGTCTCATGTATGCCATGCTTTGCACGTGACTGGACATTTGTTATGCGGTCGGGATTGTAAGTCGATCTCAAGCAGATCTAGGACTGAACCATTCGGTTGCAGTCAAGCATATTTTTAACTATTTGAGAAGGACTCGAGAGTATATGCTTGTGTGTTTGGGTGAGGACTTAACTCCTTTAGGATACACCGATTCAGATTTCCAATCCTATCTAGATTCTAGGCGATCGACTTCTAGTTTTGTGTTTACTCTAGGCAATGGTGCCATCAGTTGGAGAAGTGTGAAGTAAGATTGCACTTTAGATTCAACGATGGAGGCCGAGTATGTGGCAGCTAGTGATGCTTCGAAAGAAATAGTGTAGCTTTGCAAGTTCCTTGAGGATCTTGAGGTAGTTCCTGGTATACATAAGGTGGTGTCACTGAACTGTGATAACAGTGCAGCAGTAGCTAATGCTAAGGAACCAAGATTTCACAAAAATAGTAAGCATATTGATCGAAAGTATCATGTGATAAAGAACTTCGTAGAAGGCGGGCATGTCGTTGTGTTCAAAATCACGTTAGAGAATAATTTAGCTGGTCCATTCATGAAGAAACTTACTAGGAGAGTCTTGGAGAGGCATGTGAAAGTTATGGGGATGCGAGATTTTTCATATTTACTCACTTAGTGCAAGTGAGAGATTGTTGAACATGTGTGCCCTAAGGAGTAAAAATGTAATATGTTTTTAGAGACATTTTTATCAATAAAGAATTTATTTATTTTTTATATTTTATATACCAAATCTTGTCCTCTTTATGTTTATATTTGTTGAATGTATGTTAAGCAAACAATAGTCTAAGATTGTCCGTCTAAACCTTTTAGAATTGGGCTTATGATGGACAGATTATGTGGAATACATGATTCTTAAGGTGACAATCTAAATCATAAGATCCACAATCGAGAGAATAAAGTTGGGCGCTTTATTCATTCAAAGATTGTTATATTGTCTATTCCCTAATGGGAAATAGTTTGTCTTGGCCATCGGAGGTGGGCTCCGCGAATAGAAACATTGATTGTCATAGGTGATGATATGTTGGATCAGGACATAAAGTGAATTGATTTGGATTAATATTTTGTCTCGATAAATCGATTCACTTTAGACAATTATTTGTGTTGTATCTTAATCCTAAGATGAATAGTGGGCCCGTTGTTTTGATTTGTGTCTTTTAATGTACCAAAGGGTGACATCCACCTTTTATAGTGGTATGCATGTCGATACATTAGAGGCATGACTCTTGATAGCGTAGACCTGTTATTCATAGATATGGAATCTATAGCTCCTTTTTAGGAGTAGTTCATATCCTTTTATATGCGTTATCCTGTAGTTAGAAAACTGAAGCGCTTAACTATTTGGATACATAGGTGCAACCAAATGGTATACTATCTTTGGATGGTAAGTTTTCCGATTGTAAGATAATGGAATGTAAGATAAAAATAATCGGGAAGGTAAGACCGAACTTGTCCTTAAGCTGATTATGGATAATCCTATGGGGATACGACATATTATAATATATCATGGAGACTTAGCTATACGGGCTTCGTAATTCTATATAGTTTGAGAGCGCAACTCTATGCTTTTAGTGGAGTAGCATTATAGTTGATAATTATAAAATATATATTTGGCATATTAGATTTCATAATTATCAAGAGCTTGAACTATATAGGTCCATCAGATCTCCTTTGCTAGCTCATAAAAATCCTGTAATGATATGGCATGCTTTTCCAATAATTGGTGACTTGTATCTTATTATCAGATTGGCTGAAATTCGATAGATCAAAGAATTCATGTTTGTTTATCAGTTGAATTAATTTTGTGAATAAATTAATTTAGGATAAACTTGTTGAATTATCAAGATTAGATAATTCATGTATGTTTATCAGCTAGATTAATTTTTGAATTAATTCAAGATAAACTTGTTGATTATCAAGAATATTTATTTTTCTAGAGATTATTTAGATATGACTGTTTTAATCAAATAACTTCTCTATTGGGTTATTTGAATTAAAATTGAGGCTCTATCTCAAGAATCTTGAGTGAAAAATAAAGATTCACAAGGATCATTTATCAAAAGTTTGGGAAGCCGATCTTTAAGTTTGGCCTATTGATAGAGTAAGTTCGGCAGGCCGATCTAGTAGTTTAGCCTGCCAACTGAGCATTAAATAAATTAAGCGTTTCCACACGAATTTTATTAGATATTATTTCTGATTAGGTTCTATTTTGAATTTTTGAGGCCTTATCTGATAAAGAATGACTCTTGGGTCCAACCTTTATATAAAGGGGAGAAAGACTTATTGTTATTTAGATCAGTTGAGAAATTTAGAGTGAGACTCTACTAATGAGACTCTGCAACTACTGGAGAGTCGTTGTTTACAAATCACAAACTATAGCTTTGATATTTCTCGATTAGTTGGAAGGAGTGTCGCCTGGTGGAAGAGCTGTTTAAGTATGCCCACACGCACTCCGATCATGGATAGAGAATAGCAAAGAAGACCAGTTGGTTGAAGCTCTTTAGAATATTATACTCTTCATGGATTGCGAAAGCTTTTCTGTATTTATGAGGTTAGTAAGATTTAGTTAATTTATGCACATAGTGTATCAAACTTGTGTTTTGGAAAATACTCTAGTGTAAAATTTTTAAAATTTTGCTGCGTACTATTTTTCCAACAATGAATCCTTAGGAGCCAATGATTCTTTTCCTATCATCATTTCATCTAAACTCGATGAATCACAAGAGCGACTGTTAATCAACTTGTTGCTGATCACAAAACTACATTAGGTTAGATAATAGCTGATATTAGGATATTATTCCCTTGGTTTACTCTCATTATATTCAATTAAAAGAAGGTGCTAATCCAGGAGGCCCCCAAATAAGATTGAATCCAACAATAAAAGAAGTTCTGAAGAGAGGTTTTAAAACTATTAAATGCGTGTATCATTTACTCCATTGTAGATAGTAAATGGGTCAGTCCAACTCAAGCTATACTCAAGAAGTCAGATGTAACTGTGATAAGAATGAAAAAGAAGATCTTGTTCCTTCAAGAGTTGTTATTGGATGGCGAATGTACATTGATTATTGGAAGTTAAACACCACCACTCAAAAAGACCATTTCCCACTCCCATTCATTGATCAATTCTTAAAAGGTCTAGCTGGTCACCCTTTCTATTGCTTTCTCAAGGGATATTCAGGATACTATCAGATAGAGATAGCATTAGAGGATTAGGAAAAGACCACGTTTATATGTCCTTTTGGTACTTATGCATTTTGGCATCTACCATTTGGACTTTGTAACACTCTAGCTATATTTCAAAGATACATGATGAGCATTTTCAATGACATAGTTGAGAAGACTATGGAAGTTTTCATGGAGGAGTTAATTGCCTTTGGTGATTCGTTTGATACATGCCTACTTAACATGGAGACTATTTTGAAAAGATGTAAAGAAAAAGGCCTTGTATTAAATTGAAAAAAATGTCGTTTTACAGTTCCATCTGGTATGATTGTTGGACACATCGTCTCTGAAAGAGGAATTGAAGTTGATCTAGCTAAGATTAAACTTATTTTGAACCTAGCCACTTCTATGACTGTTAAAAATGTTCAATATTTTCTTGGACATGTTGGATTCTATCAGAGGTTCATTAAGAATTTTTCAACCATATCAAGACCATTATGTAACCTTCTTCTGAAAGATGTAGTGTTCAAATGGATGAAAGAATGTAAAGAATCTTTACAAACACTGATATTTAAGCTAACCTCTACACCTAACATGCAATCCTCTGATTGGACTTTACCATTTGAAATCATGTGTGACACAAGCAATTATGCTGTAGGAACCGTTTTGGGGTAGTGGAGAAAAGGAAACCTTTGTAGTATGCTACGTAAGTAGAACTTTGAACAGCACTTAAATAAATTACTCAACCACTGAAAAGGAGTTACTTGCTGTAGTATTTGCTCTTGATAAGTTTCGTTCATATCTGATCAGTTTGCCCATCATTATTTTCATTGATTATTCAACCTTTAAATATCTCTTTTCCAAAAAGGATGCTAAGGCCCAACTTATCAGGTGAATCCTTCTTTTTCATGATTTTGATTTGACCATTAAGGAGAAGAAAATAATTGAGAATGTGGTAGCTTACTATTTATCCCATTTGGAATTCAAAGTTCTGTTAATGGCCTACCAATTCATGATGAATTTCCTGATGAACATCTGTTCTCTGTCACCAACAATCACTTAGCAAATGGAGAAATTCTATATGCTTGGAGTTTGCAAGACAAAAAATGGTTTTTGTTGAAGTGCATAACTTTTATAAGGATGACCCTTGCCTTTTCAAATACTAACATGATCAAATCATGAGATGTTGCATTCCTAAAGATGAAGTGTTTAGTGTCTTAAAATTTTGTTATACTAATGTATATAGTGGTCATTTTTCTGCAAAGAAAACTGCTACAATGATCCTGTAGTGTGGTCTTTATTAGCCCACTTTGTTCAAAGACACTTATCACTATTGTCGTTCTCGTGAAAATTGTCAAAAGTTAGGTATTATGTCCCATTGCCAAATGATGCCTCTAAACTCAATTGTCGAGATAGAAATATTCGATTGATGGGAAATAGATTTTATAGGACTTTTTCCACCTTCTTTTGGGTACTTATACATCCTTCTTGCTATTGAGTATGTTTTAAATTGGGTTGAAGCTATAGCATACCGTACAAACAATAATACTATTTAAAGTTCTTGAATAAAAATGTTATCTAGGTATGGTATGCCACGTGCTTTAATCAGTGATCAAGGCACAAATTTTTACAATCGTTCTTTTGAAGCTCTAATGCGAAAGTACTGTGTGATTCATAAAGTTTCAATTGCCTATCATCCACCAAAAATGGTCAAACTGAGTTAGTAAATAGGGAAAGCAAACAAATCTAGGAAAAAAAGGTGGATCTAGATCGTAAAGATTGGTTTTCACGTCTTTAAGACGCACTCTGGGCATATTGTACTGCTTACAAAGCTCCCTTAGGAATGTGTCCCTATAGGCTCCTCTTTGAAAAGCTTGTCATTTACATGTAGAACTTAAACATAAAGCTTATTGGGCTATTAAAGCTCTCAACTTTGATCTTAGTGCTGCAAGTGTGGAATGGAAAATCCAACTCTTTGAACTTGAGGAATTGAGGAATGATACTTATGACAATTCACAAATTTACAAAGCAAAAATGAAAGCATTTTATGACAAGTAGATCCTGAGTAAGAATTTTGAGCCAAATTATTGGGTTCATCTTTATGAGTCCCATCCCCACCTTCATCCTAGTAAGTTGAAATCACGATGGACTGGTCCATATATCCTCAAAAAAATAAAAAGTGTAAATAAATAAAGTGTGTAAGTTATAAATTAATGAATATATGTTGGATAAGTTTGGTTTCGTTATGGCGTCCGATCCAGGCGTACTCCCTCAAGCCTCTATAGGACCCACTTTGCAGGGCCCCAGACTTATGGCTCTTATTGGTAGACTATCCCCGTGTCGCCTACTCATCCGTACTGTCCCCTCTGGGGCCCTCTAGCCCCTCAGGGTTTCCTCCCTTAAGAGGTTCTTATTTCTTTTTCGAGTACCAATTGAGCTAGCTCAACTGGTACTCGAGAAGGAAATAAGAACCTCTTAAAGGAGGTTTGAGGTTCGAACCTGAGGGACGCGAAAGAAAAAAAAACCAGAGGGGTTAGAGGGCCCTAGAGGGGACAGCATGGATGAGTGGGCGGCACGGTGATGGTCTAATTGCTAGGAACAAGCAATAAGCTGGTTAGGGGTGTGATAGGACAGTAAAAGTATGCATTTTACAAGTCTTAAATCATTTATTTATACTTTTATTTCTCATTAGATCCCTTAACTAATAGCATTTTTGTGTTTAATAGTGTTTTTGTGTCTTAGTATGTAAATGTGTCTAATAATATGTTTTTAGTGTGTTTTTATGTTTAATAATATTTTTGGTAATCTTTAGAGTCATTTTGGTGTGTTAAATATGTGTTTTGTTTGTAGATGATTAAAACCATAAAAATAACGTGTAGTAATTTTATTTTGAGTCTTAAAAATAAGTTTATAGTTTGTAAATATGTTTTATAATATTTCTATTAATTTTTAAAAATATTTTTGAGTCTTAAATAATATATCTATTAAGGTTTATTGATTTTAGAAGTTTTTATTTATTTTTTAGTATGTTTTGTATGTTTTAATTGTAAAATAAATATTTTTAAAATTATGGTAAATATTTTGTTTATTAAATAATTAATTTTAGTATATTTGATCATTTTAAATTTAAAATCTAGAAAAAAAAACAAAAAAAAAGGGTTTAAAATGGGAAAAAAGGACTTCAAATGCCCGAGACAGGAAAAGAAATTCAAATTAAAATGCCACGTGGTGCATTCGCAACCATCCGATTGCGCCTCCAAATAGGTCCTGGTCGTACGCATATCTTTCATTGTATTACAATAAGCTTTGAATTGTGTACGGCTTAGCCTATGTGAATCTGTTCTCTTTGCCGTAGAATTGGAGTTGTTTGACTTGGTGTATGGTCTTGATCATTGTCCTTGATCCCAACTGCTCTCTACAAGCGCCAGCCGTAGGATCTCACTCAGTCATTACATCCCACACTCCAGATGCATTCGTTCCCCATACTGCTCAGTCGTGCGTCGCACGGGATTTTAAATGCTGATTTACACAATCAAGACCGCGTATCAGCACCAAAATGGAGAAGAAAAACACAAATAATTTTTTAGCTGATCCACGTTCAAAAGAAAAAGAAAAAAGAAAGGAGACTGCAATCAGCTCTAAATAAATAGGGTGGTGTCATTGAAAAAAGGGGGGAGATAGAATCTGACGTGGCAAGCAACAAATGAATAAAATAATAAAAATAAATAATAAATAAAATAATAATAAAAAAGTCATAAATAGTAAATTTTCTACTATATAAGGCCCTCCCCTTCCCCTAATTCTGCATCCCTCATGGCCATTTGGCCCAATTTAGTGCTTTTTTTGTTTTTCTTTCAACTACTGAGTCTTTAATTCAGCAACGCCTCTTTTGAAAGCAGATGCTGTTAGTATACTCCCTCGATCCCATTTTTAATATTAAGCTAATACCCAGATTAGTGTAAAAAATTTAATGAGGCAGAGAGATGATCTTGTATACATAACACTCTAGTATGAATTTTAACTCTAAATCTACTTTATAATGTTTATATTTTTTATGGAATAAATTATATTTTATCTTTAATAATTATTGTTAGTGATGTCATGGTGCCTGTTTTTATATAAATTTAGTTATTCTTTGTTTATGTAAATTAATTGTGTTATATAATTAATATTAATAATAATAAAATGTCCAATTTTATGTAATGTCTTTTACTGTAATATGACTTATTATGCTGTTGATTTTAGATATTCATAAGATGACATGCTGTCAAAATTAACGTAAAAATTTATTCCATTTAAATATGATAATTTTGATTTGTTATTATTTTTTCTATCTTAAAATTATGCTAATTATAATTGTAATGATATCAGTTATAATTTTTATAATTAGTACACAAAATTACTAGTGAGAGGTAATTATTTTGCTACTTTTATAAGAAAATCTTTACCACATTATAGCTTCCTATATTGTCGCTTTTGGTTAAATTGTAAAATTAGTAAAAGGGCTCGTAACTAATGAGAAAAAATAGAATAAATCAAATGCTTTAATAATCATTTAGAGTTAAAATTTCATACTAGTTACGAAACATACAAAGGATTATCAAAGCTTTACCATTTTAATTTTATGTTTTAAAGTCTTCATTTAAATTTTCAAAAATATTTGTTTTCTTTTAAATTTGCTGAGCAGTTTCATAATCTTTATGTTGCGCCTCTAGTGCATTATTCATACTAGCCATAATGTAACAACGAGCTTAGATCGTCAACATCCTTCTAGCAATCATACTCTTAGATTTGTTTATTAGTGGATTCGATGGTAGACGCGGGAGGACAGAATGTGGTTACCACAAATTTAAGTTCCTTAAAGGACAAGATAATATTTAGGTTCTGTTTTCAATCATTATGAAAAGTAACATTTATAAAAAGTAAATATTAAAACATTACATTTATAAGAATTCTCCTTTTAGAAAAATACGCAGAAATGGGCTGAGCCCAAACATTCAAAGAATTCAAGCCCATACACTTCCCTCACCGTCGAGTGCGATTCAACCTCGGCCCGCCAAAATCAACTTCTTTTCAAGTTTCCCCGATTCCAAAACCCGTCACCGCTTGCCTTATTGCCCAAGCTCTGTCAATTTTCCCCGCAAGCAGCATAACCAGAGAGAAAAACATCGATGGAAGACGGTAAACAAGAGCAAGAACATGACCACGAACACGGCGAATCCTTCAACGATGGCTCCGACATCTGCCAGCAGCTCACGGACCGCTACTCCAAGTCTGCGACGCCGCAGCACCGCCAACTCCTAGCTACCGCCGCCGCCATGCGCTCCCTCCTCGCCACCGAGTCCCTCCCCCTAACTCCCCCTGCATACTTCGCCGCCTCCATCGTCGCCGTTGACGACGCCGCGTCCTCTCCTCAGTCCCTGGACCCCACCGCTGTCGCCGCCCTCCTCTCATTCCTCGCCATCGTCCTCCCTCTGGAGCCGCTGAAGGGGATCGACGCCGCTAAGGCTAGCGAGGCCGTTAAGGTACTCGTGAGGCTCTTGGAAAGGGAGGAGGGGCTCGCCGTGGCGACAGTGAGGGCCGTGGTCTGGGGGGTCTTGGTAGGGTTCTGCGATTTGGAGGATTGGGATTCTGTGAAATTAGGGTTCGAGACGCTCATGAAGTTTTCTGTGGATAGGCGTCCCAAGGTAAATTGAGTTTTCTAACCTGTTCTATTGCTACATTGATGGAATAAAGGCTCCACATTTATCTCTCTCTCTTTTCTTTTTTTCCAATACTAATTTTTCACTGACCTTATTTACTGATGAATGTACTATGTATAGTAGTAACAATACGTGCTAGAAAAGTGATACACATTGTGAAAATTAAGTTTCATGATGAAACTAAATATAAGTTTTACCGTATAGTTGCTGGGAAAATGATACACATTGTCAGCTGTAGTTTTTCATGATGCAACTAGAATATAAGTTGTTAAGGGTAAAAAATTATGGGACAAAACGATTGTTTCTGTCCATGTGTAATGCCGATATGAACAAAATAAAGGGACAACAAAATAAAATGATTAAAAATAGACACAGAAAGGGACTTAGTGTGGTTTGGCTATTAGCCTACGTGCATGGTCAGAGAGCAGCGAGAACATTTCCACTATGTAAAAGAAGCTTATTTTAACATCATCGGTAAAATACTGCTCACAACCCAAAGCCCAATTATACCTAAAAACACTCTTTCTTGAAATCCCCTTCCACCCAAAATTCCCTACTCTTTGCACTATAACCCAAAGAGTATAACACTCAAACTTTGGCCTATGGATTTCTCAACACTTCGGCTATGCTAGATTGCTTCACTTTGTCGTGTTGGAGTTTGCTGAAGCCTTGGCTATTTATAGCCATCAGTCAATGGCCTATCAATGAGTGCAAAGGGCCTTAGTGGCCTTTCACCGTTCGGTGGGCAAAGGTCAAATGACCTTTCAATTTGTCCAATGGACAAATTTTCTTAATGCTTTGGCAATGGCCAAGTATGCGGGGCTCATCTAAAACCATTCAATTTGGCCTTTATCTTTTAGCCATATATAACAAATCTCCACCTTGGTTAAAAAAAAAAAAAAGAAAACCTCTCATAGCTCATCTTTTGTCGTTCCCCCGCTATGCCCGCTTAGGGCCTTATAGGGCTAAAAGACAAAAGCCAAATTAAATGGTTCTAGAGGAGCCATGCATACTTTGCCTTAGTGAAAGCATTTGGGAAATTTGTTCGCTGGACCATTTCAGTAGAACGAAAACTTACCTTTGCAAAAAGATTAAGAAAATTTGTTCGTTGGACAGTTTTAGTAGAACAGAAACTTGTAGAACTTGTGCATTCATGATGATCATGACGAAGTTTTTCATGATGTGTATCATTGCTTGTGTTGTCAATATGTGTTGATGCCTTGCTCTTGATCAACACCACGTGCGGTTACGCACGATGGTCGAATTACTTGCCCTACCTGTCCCGGTTTCCTGGAATGAACCTACAAGAAGAGAACGCTTCGGAGGTCAATGGGGACACCGTGGTGGTGCTGGCTAAGGATTCTTCGACGCTTAAGTTAATTACTTTTTTGGCCGAGAAGGGCTAGAATAGGTATGAAAAAGTCCACTTACCTTGAGGGTGGAGTTAATGCTCCTATTTATGGTGCCTTATATGGACCGGGTGTGGGGCTGGCTTGCCTCGTGACCTGAGTGCACCGTACAATGGTGTCAGGTTGGTAGGTGACATTTGTCACAATCCCAGATGAGGGGAAACCCCCCATCTAAGGGTTGCAATGAAGCCATGTGGTGGCCGTTTGAGTGGTTCATCACCCAGCTCTAAGTCATACTAAGCCGAGCAGCGCACACATTCTTCTTGAGGAGACAAGCGCCTCGCGTGGTGGTCGAAGGCAGTGTAGGGGCCACCACGGGAATGCTTGCCAGTCAACTGGGAGTTCTTAGAATTCTGGAATGTTTAAGTCCGAGCAGGGATGGTCGGCAAGTCGAGGTAAGGTCCTTGGCCAAGAGCTAAGCATACCCCCAACAATATGCTTGTATGAAACTCACTCATGCATATATGGACTTGGGACATCCGATTGCTGAAAAGGGTCTACTCTACATTGCAGTGTTTAGGATGATGATTCCTTGTAAATTGAAAAATGCTTAATATCGTTATAGTGGTAATCGTCGTTACTAGTTTTTCAGCTAGCAAGAAATTGAAACTAGATGGGACTTATGTCATAATTAGTAGGTCAGTCTTAAAGTTGACATGCCAATAAGTGATTAGTTAAAAATCAATAGTGATAATACTAGTCGTGAATTTGGTGATATATAGCATTGCTTTTATATTTTGGGAACAAGGTCTTGCACATGGGGATAGTTGATTGAAGTTCAAACTGAGTCGTTGATTGTCTTATGGTAGTTTAAATTTGTTGTAGAGATGGCATGAACATGATAAAGTGGAATCAATGATATAAAGCATTGGGGTTCATGGCTAATAGCTGCCCAATCATGTTTAAGACTCCCATTTGCCACGCACCAGCGATAGGTATAGGTTGCTATGCGCTTCCTCGATACTAGCCTATTGGAGTTTGAGGTGCATCTGCTTGTGGAATTCAACTTCTTGTCAACTTGCATTACCTTTTCACGTCTCGTAGGCTTGTGTAAATAACTTAAGAATCATTACTCATGGAAAATTTCTATACTCAATAATTTGTTTGTGAAATTAACTTGTTGTGCTGTTACAGGTAAGGAGGTGTTCTCAAGAATGTCTTGAGAAGGTTTTTAAATCAATCAACTGCTCCACTGTTATTAAGGAGGCAAGCAAGTTGGTGATGTCCATGCTTAAAACTTACATGCCTTTGGCAGTTGACCTTAGTATTTCAGGGACTTCTGTTGGATCAAATGATGTTTTTACGGAACCTAACAATGTGGAGGTCCTCCACATGCTAAATACTTTGAAACTTATTTTTCCTTTTCTCTCCATGAAAACAAGGTCAAAAGTTATTTCGGAAGTAGTTACGATTATGAAAAGTCAGTTCTCGGCATTTACGCGGCACATTCTCAAAACTATTGAAATTTGTTTTGAAACCTCAAGTGTTGATGCTATTTCACCAATTACAGAGAAGATTGTGATCTCTCTTTCTTCATATGTTTCTTTGGGAGATAAAAACCCCTCGGATACTGTCATATCTGCAACAACATTGTTAAAACGTTCTCTTGACATAGCTCGTGCTGGAGAATCAAGTTCATATGTTAAGAATCTTTCCCTAGTTTTTGATTCTGTTGCAGGTATTTTCTTGCTTTGTTCTGTTCAAAAAGATTACATGAGACCGTTGTATGCATATCTTTATTTGTTGAATAAGTTTAAATATACATGGTTTTTCTTTTATGTCGCATAAATATGCATTGATGATAGCTTAGTGGCTTTTTTTGTGCTGATGATTAGCATTATGTAAATGCCGATATTCTTTAGAAGTTCTCTAATTCATGCTATCCATGCTGATCCAGGTCGTCTGACTTCTGATGCTTCAATTGCATCACATGCTGCAATTATGTTAAAAGAGCTAATAAGTCATCATGTGGACCAAAGAAGTCTATCGATTGATGATAATCAACCATTTGAAGTTGAGGGAAAGGGGAATGTTGGAGCAAGTGCAATAAAGTCTGCGTGTGCTATCTTGGAGAGTTCTCTTACAACTTCTGATGGAAAACCCAACGAGTATATTTTGGCAGTGATATCTGCTTTGTTCCTTAAACTTGGTATGTATGTATGATTGATTCACATGCTTATGATGGAACCATATTTTGTTCTCTCTCAAGGTGGTAAAGTGGGGTGTATTGTCTGTATGGTTGATAACACAAGTTAATTGCATCAATGACTTATTTGGCGCTTGTAAAATGTTAAGAAGGTGCTTGCTATTGATTGGGTTTTGATTGTTTATTCATCTAATTTGTTTCCTGAACTTACTCTTATTTAAAAATAGAGTTTCCTGCATCAGTTTAACATGATTATACATAATGCAATGGTTAAAATATTGAAGTACTATGCACCTGCAGAATTGATCGATAAATGGTGAAGTGTGAACTGATCTCTACTTATTCTTTGTTTTTGTAGGAGGGATCTCTTATTACAATATGAAAAATATTCTCCTCAAACTTGCTGATTTGATGACCCTTGCTAATGAGGCTAAATTTAAGACTTGTCATGTAAGTAGGACTGAAATCCTTTTTTGCCACCCTGATTTTGAATGTACAAGTGGGAAAATTTATTGATGTTCTTCTGTCATCCTATTCAGCTTGAGACTTGCATTGGATCTGCAGTAATTTCTATGGGACCAGAAAAGATACTAACAGATGTGCCCATAACCCTTAACGACGGTGACTTCACTTGTTCAATTATTTGGTTGGTTCCAATCTTGAAGAATTATGTAGTTGGAGCATCATTGGGGTATTACATGGAACATATCATGCCTCTTGCAAGCTCCTTTCAAAGAGCAAGTAGTAAAGGTAGTTTCCCAATCTTTGTATTGAAACATATTCTCTTTCGTTTAGACATGGGGGACTTTTTTCTTTTGTTCTATACAGTGAATTGGATTATAAAAAAAAAATCACTGTCTTTCAGAATTTACCCTTGTGTTTGTTTTCGCTCTCCTTTTGCCTCCTCTTACAGTTAAAGGACAACAGTTGGTCAAAATCTAAAAGATCATGCTCATGAGCTAAGGGGATTGCTCCCTGCTTTTTGCCGGTATCCAACTGATCTGAAGCAATATATTGGACCTCTGGCCGAAGTTTTGATTAAGTTTCTTAAGGACTCCTCTATGCGTGAAATTGTTGCTATTTCCTTACAGGTGAAATCTATTTCATAATTGTAGTTTCATAGACATATTGTGTGTGTGTGTGTGTGTGTGTATTGTTTTATGTTCCTTTGTATTTAATTTTGATCAATGACAGGAAGTTCTCTTATAAAAAATAATATTAGAATTTTTTTATCTGTTCTTTTAAGTCATATTTTGTGCATTTTTCTGTTACATTTATATTATCCACCATTTCTAATTCATCTATTATGTTATCTATATCTCTCTTTACTGCAGGTTCTTGTAAATCAAAACAAAAGTGCACTTACCCAAAAAACTGATGCTGGTGAGTTAAATTCCTTTGAAGTGGAAGAATCCCAAATAGAGTTGTGCAATCTACCAAC
Source organism: Artocarpus hirsutus (assembly GCA_946598075.1). NCBI lineage: Eukaryota > Viridiplantae > Streptophyta > Magnoliopsida > Rosales > Moraceae > Artocarpus > Artocarpus hirsutus. Next base: position 41,533 of record CAMOHE010039346.1, read on the forward strand.
ATATTCAAAGAAAATTGCAACAAAAAACATAAAGGCTCTATCATCGTACTCCACTGCATTGCTTCAGGCTCTCGCAGGCTTATTTATTGAGTCATCCCCCAGGAACCGCTCTCTTTTAAAGGTTTTTCTCTCCTTTTTATAAATCTCCTTCATTGTATTCGGTACACTCGTGTGGTGGTATAAATAACATAGATGCAAGTTGGTTATGAAGGTCATTTATAACACTTGCAAAATTTATGATATAAACTTTCATCCTACCTGTGGTTAGCATGTGAAATATCAAACAATTTATGATTTTGTTCTCTTGTTTGCAGGATGCCATTGGATGCTTGGCATCTATTACTGATTCTTCTGTAACCAAAAAGATCCTCATGTCATTTTTTGAGCATTTTAAGTTCATTGATGATAGGGGTGACTTTGGAAATCCGGAGAATGAAAAAGCATTGAGTGATAAAGAAGGGAATCCCAGTGCTTTGGAGAAAGATGCTGAAAGGTAATCAGAGAATTTTGCTCGGCTTATCAAGTGGCATTCTTTTCTTTTCTTTTTTTTTTTAAAGAAAATGGGGGGGAAAAGAACCAAACCTTGAGTCAGGATGTTCATTATTTCTCTTTTTCAGTTCTGATGTTGATTCTCAAATGTAATATTAGTGAGTTAATGCAGTTGCTGCAGCTTGCTGTTAGTCAGTGTGGCCTGTATGGGTCCATTTATCACTATGGGAAAAGTATATGCATGCTTTGGCCTACTTTTGATAAAGGACTATATTTTACCAAGAATAATTTAATATCATTCTTTTGCTCACCCTTTAACTGACTGGATATAAATGATTGGTAATTTCTTGTGAAATTCTTTTTTGACCTGATCTTATATGGAACGTCCAGGCATGGTAATGAATTTTATAGAAAGGCCAGCCAAAGCTGGCCCTTTTCTTTAACGATATGATATGAACAGAAAGGTGGCCTTCTAAGGTGCCTTGTCGTTATGATTTAATGGGCATTCTATCATAAGATATATTGTGGAGTTTTAGAAGCAAATAAGAAACGTCGTTTTGTCCTGCGTATTCCAAAGCAGCTTTCTCCTCTAATGTCACACCGCATTGGAAGCTCACAAAGATTTAAATCTTAATATTTGACGTTCATCATTCATTGGGCCTCTATAAGAGGAGCAAAATGTCTAAAGAAGAACTCCATTCCCTTATTAAAAACTTCTTGATGATGCATTTGTGAACAGTTTCATAATTCCATTACTTGTATAGGTGCGCTATTATGGAGCTCGCTTAGTCGATCTCATCAATAACTTTATTAAGTACACTTTTCAGGTATATTGTTGTATTAAATACCTGCTGAAATGATCCCTTTCACATGTTTCATGCTTATAGTTACTAAAATCATGCATATATAATTGGTTTTAGGTTACCGATGGGATTGGTGATCACCAAGCATATCATGCTTTAAGCAGAATTCTGCAGGTCTGTACAAGCTTCTTCTTATTATTGATTTTTCCCCCTTTTTTTATTGGAGTGGTGCACGAACTTGCTTGGTTTTGGTCTTCCCGTTTTCTTAAGCTGATTGATTTCTTATTAGTCTTCTTTCTTCTTCTTTAATTTTTTTTTAACATTTTTCCTAATTGAATGGTGCAGGAACATCCTTGGTTTTGTTCTTCCCGATTTGATGAGTTGATTGATTCTTTATTATCCTTTAAATCTCCAACTGAAATTTCTACTCTGAGGAGTCGCTTTGCTTGTTTTCATCCTTTCATGGTTCAGCTACTAAAGGTCAGACCTGTTCTTATGTTTTGCTTTATTTAGACGTACTCATCTGTTTTGCTACATTTAGACCTCCTCTTCTGGACCATTATTGAATTTTATTTAGAAAATGTAGCATGCAACTCTGTATTTGCAGAGTTGCTTTTATGTGTTCTCATACCATAAATTAAGCAATGGACAGGTACTATGCAACACTTTGAATCTGCAGAGCCACTTTTATGTGTTCTCATACAATTAATTAAGCATGTGTCTGTGATAGAAAATATAAATGTTTGGATCAGAGAGAAGCCTTATTAATCGTTCTGTCTTTGGCTTTCTATGCTCTCTCGTCTCTAAGTAGCAGTCCCTATCTTTTTGTTGCCATCAACGTATTTCTCCATATGATTTTCCTCCTACCTAATTTAGTAGACCTTACGTGAAAGCCATATACTTTACCAATCAAATACGAATAAAAGCCTGTCTAATTGCTTTTAACGTTTAAAGATGAAAGTGGATTTTGTAAGATGTTGGTGGACTTAAACCATTTAGTGACCTATGTGATGACCTGAAGGTAAGGGGTTAGAAATCTGATATTTAGTGTGCTTAAATGGTAATGAAAAATTTTCTGGTCAGTTCGATGTCCACTTTCTAGGGCACAATGATGAACTTTGGCAATTCTGGATAAAAGAAATTGGTGCCCCCTTGTATATTTTTTTACTTTGATGATGCATTACTTATTCCCTGTAAAAGATATGCATTTGTCTTTTCCATATTTACTTATATCAGCCTCACCCTTTTGATTGTATTTCTTAACATCTAGGCCAAGGAAGAAGAAGCAAGGAAAGCAGCTTATGATGTGCTACTTGACATAAGTTCCACTTTGAGAGACATGTCATCTTTTAGTTCTGAATCATCTGATGCACCTTACCAGAAACTAATTACCATGGTGAGTTCACCTTGCCAAATGGAAGTGGTAGCATAAAGGTAGAGTTTTCTTAATTATACAAAAATTTGTAGGTCCGATATATATTTTTTTTCCCCTTCTTTTGCTTGGGGAAAACGAGTCATAGGGTAGAGATTGGTGTACCTAGATAAACCCAGTCTTCTTGACGTGCTTCTTGAACCTCCTTGGCGGCCCAGTTGCCTTCAGGATACTAGTGAGCTCTGTGAAGAGGTTTAGGGTTATTTGGGTATACCAACCTGCCTCTACCCTTATAACCTTTTTTATTTAAAAAAAAAAAAAAAAAAGAAAAAAAAAAGAAAAAAACCTCTGCCTATCCTATGCTTACGAGTTGGATTCTGATGGTTCTCTGACTCTTGTTACGTTACTGGACCTTTGCCATTTCATTGTTTATTGACTCCTTGTTTTATGGTCCAGATAATGGGCTATCTTTCCGGTGCATCACCTCACATCAAGAGTGGAGCAGTCTGTGCTATCAGTGCTGATATACAAGGGTGCGAGTATTTGTCTTTCAATGCCTGACCTTATTCCCTCTCTTCTACCTTTGCTGCAAGGCAAATCTCTTGAAGTTATAAAAAGTTATTAGTATCTCAAAATCAAACAAAAGTGGCTGTCTCTGTGATAATGTTTCTAATGCTAAGAAGCTTGTTGGTGTGCATTTTTTTAACAGGCTGTCTTGGGCTTTGTGAAAGTGTTAGCATCTTGCTTGCCAGCTAGGGACTTGCAGAAACTTCTTTCTAGTGTTGTCAAAGGAATTCTACCATGGTCAGCTGTTTCAAGAAACCATTTCAGATCAAAGGCATGCAAATTTCCTAGTACCTCTTCCAACAATGGTCACTTTTTTTGTTGGGGAGTGGGTGGGTTTGGACAGAGGAGGAAGAGGAAAAGTCCTGTTTAATTTTATCATCTTGTTAACAGAATGCGTGTTCAATGTCTACAGGTTACTGTAATAATGGAGATTATGATACGAAAGTGTGGGTTTTCTGTAGTTGGGTCAGTTACCCCTGAGAGATATGGGAGTTTCATCGAGTCGATTGTGGAGGTAGTTCCCTTTTCTGTGTTGCTAGCTGATGAACCAAACATTTTAAACTTTTGGAGCTTCTTTTAATTAACGCTGCTGTACTTGCAGAATCGCCATAACAAGACAAACCCCAAGGATTCTGCTGATGGTGATACAGAAACAGGGCATGATGAAACTTCTACCTCCAGGTCTAATTTCATTGTACAACTGAAAAATGTTTTATTTATAAATTTGAATGCCATGCTTCATTTGTTTTATCGTGCCTCTGAATTTTTTTTTATTTTCATTTTGCAGGCAGGGGAATAGAAAACGCAAGGAATTGGATACAGCACCTGAGAAAACTGAATTGGTGAAAAACAAAAGGAGAAGGGAGAAGAAACACATTGCCAACAGCACTGGCACAAAAGAGTTCAATATCTCTACCGGTGCAGGTCGAGTAAGGAGGAATGTAGGGGCTATGAAATTTAGCACGCAAAAACTGTTGAAATTTCAACCAGAAAGCGGTAGAAAATCGAATAAAAAGAATTTCGATAAAGGACCTCAAGGCGGTCAAAAGAGGAAGATGAACATGAGCTCGAACGACGGAGGTATAAAACCGGCTAGCGGATCTACATTAGGTAAACACAGGAAGCTTGGGAAAACATAGGAGGCAGCTAAAGTCTAGACAATGGTTTGGTAGCTAAAGTAGAGTATCAGTTACGTTAAAAAGATCGCTTCCGCGAGGAGACAATGGTTTGGCAGCGATGGTGGATCTGTTTTTGAAGAGAGTGAGTCCAAAGGAAGTTATTTCTACCCAAGAATCCTTTATTTTGCAGAATTCAAGACATGAAAAGAGTGACGCGGATTTGGTAATGGTCCCTGTATAAAGATAAGAGTTAAAAAATCTCACCCGAGGATTGCTGGTTTTCTTCCCCGTTCTCTTGGGGACATTGGAGTTAAAAGCTTTTACTGATGGAGCTAAACAGTGCCGCTATATTTTGGCTAAAATGCCGAATGCAAAGTTTTGGTCTATTTTTATGTTTGTATTATTTGTGGCAGAGTTTTCCTTCTGTAAATAAAATAGTCGAGTTCAAACAATGCAATCGGAAGGATATATAATCTGTCATCAGCTGTTATTTATATCGCTAATTTTAATTGTTTGATGCGTAAATTTAATTTGGCAACGTGTACTCATTGGAAATTTAATCATAGAAGCAAGATAAAAAAAAAAAAAAAATACATTCATTTTTCTAAATGTGTTCTGATCGTTTCTAGCCTTTTGTCAATGTTTGCCTCCTTCGTTTTCCTTCCAACTTCTGTGTCGTTTTCTCATTTGTTTGTCCGTGTCGTTTCTCTTCCCCTTTCGTCGTCACTTTCCCATTGCGTTCTTGTTCCATTTGTTGCTGTTCATGATCGTTCTTCTCACGGCTGCTTGTATGGTATTCCATATTTGTTGTTTTCTTGCTTGTGCTTCTCTTTGTTGTTTTACTCACTTTTTTTTCGTCATCATTTACCTTTCTTTTCTTTCTGAAATATATTAAAAACTAATATTGCAGGTGTCCGACAACGTGTGTCTGCGGGGAGGAGAGAGAGGTGAAGGGAGAAAGATGTGAGAGTACGTTGTAGTTTTTTTTTTCAATTTTTTATTATTTGTTATTTACTACATATTTTGTACCAAATAATTACTAATTTACACACTAAGTGGGTATTTGGAAGAGTGGTGAAACCAGTGGTGGGAACCACTTTTACTGTAGCATGTAAAACTTTTTACTCTAGCAAATTTTTTTATTATTACTGTAGCATGTGAGAACTTTTTACTGTTCATAACTGAGATTGTGGTGGGAACCACTCACGCCAAACACCCCCTAAATATGCTATTTGTTCCTTCCCCCTAAATAAACACTTAGTTTGTTTCTTGATGGACTTGAATTCCATTTTCGTGTAGGAGGGAGGAGTTTATCTTTTTATGATGTTTTTTAATATTTTCTAATTAATAATATTTTTTCCTTTTAATTAGACTACAAATTCAAATTGTTTTAACTTTTAATTTGGTTATATTGTCTGAGGGTTAGTTTGATATTGTTGTACCTTTTAAAATAATTGCTATGAGCTGTGTTGGGTTAGAAAGCAACTATAATATAAAGCCAAGTGTTTGATGATAAGCTGCAAATTTGCAAGTGTTGCAATCTTCAAAAATTGTGGTTATGTGCTTGGTAAATAATA
>CAMOHE010039346.1:47478-78754 GCA_946598075.1 Artocarpus hirsutus
ATCAGTTACGTTAAAAAGATCGCTTCCGCGAGGAGACAATGGTTTGGCAGCGATGGTGGATCTGTTTTTGAAGAGAGTGAGTCCAAAGGAAGTTATTTCTACCCAAGAATCCTTTATTTTGCAGAATTCAAGACATGAAAAGAGTGACGCGGATTTGGTAATGGTCCCTGTATAAAGATAAGAGTTAAAAAATCTCACCCGAGGATTGCTGGTTTTCTTCCCCGTTCTCTTGGGGACATTGGAGTTAAAAGCTTTTACTGATGGAGCTAAACAGTGCCGCTATATTTTGGCTAAAATGCCGAATGCAAAGTTTTGGTCTATTTTTATGTTTGTATTATTTTTGTGGCAGAGTTTTCCTTCTGTAAATAAAATAGTCGAGTTCAAACAATGCAATCGGAAGGATATATAATCTGTCATCAGCTGTTATTTATATCGCTAATTTTAATTGTTTGATGCGTAAATTTAATTTGGCAATGTGTACTCATTGAAAATTTAATCATAGAAGCAAGATATAAAAAAAATATATATATATATATACATTCATTTTTCTAAATGTGTTCTGGTCGTTTCTAGCCTTTTGTCAATGTTTGCCTTCTTCGTTTTCCTTCCAACTTCCAACTTCTGTGTCGTTTTCTCATTTGTTTATCCGTGTCGTTTCTCTTCCCCTTTTTGTCGTCACTTTCCCATTGTGTTCTTGTTTCACTTGTTGCTGTTCATGATCGTTCTCTCACGGCTGCTTGTATTGTATTGCATATTTGTTGTTTTCTTGCTTGTGCTTCTCTTTCTTGTTTTACTCACTTTTTTTTTGCGTCATCATTTACCTTTCTTTTCTTTCTGAAATATATCAAAAACTAATATTGCTGGTGTCCGACAGCGTGTCTGTGGGGAGGAGAGAGAGGTGAAGGGAGAAAGATGTGAGAGTACGTTGTAGTTTTTTTTTTTTTTTTTTTTTTTCAATTTTTTACTATTTGTTATTTACTACATATTTTGTACCACATATACACACTAAATATGCTATTTGTTTCTTCCCCCTAAATAAACACTTATTTTGTTTCTTGCTGTACTTGAATTCCCTTTTCGTGTAGGAGGCTGGAGTTTATCTTTTTATGATGTTTTTTAATATTTTCTAACTAATAATATTTTTTCCTTTTAATTAGACTACAAATTCAAATTGTTTTAACTTTTAAAGTGGTTATATTGTCTGAGGGTTAGTTTGATATTGTTGTACCTTTTAAAATAATTGCTATGAGCTGTGTTGGGTTAGAAAGCAACTATAGTAAAAAGCCAAGTGTTTGATGGTAGGCTGCAAATTTGAAAGTGTTGCAATCTTCAAAAATTGTGGTTATGTGCTTGGTAAATAATAAATCTAAATTGTTGTAGACTTAGAAAGACGGAAACAGACATGAAGACAAATAATATTATTGTAAAATGATTTTTTTTTTTTTTTGGAATCTATTGCTATACAATTAAAAGATGAATGTTTTCTAAAAAAATGAATGTTTTCACCATATTTTTCTTTTGGGTTTTGAAAAAATAAAAGAACAAAAATATATATGATCCAACTATCTTTTGTAAAATGACAAAAAAAAAAAAAAAAAAACTTAAAAGTCAACATTTTATTTTTTACTTAAATGTACTTAATAGATTGAAATGTCATTATATTTTGCATATCACAATATTTGTCCCGAAAAGAGATCAACGCTTGATACAAATATATGTAATAGGCAATTTCAAAGAATGTGATCTCATAGTTTGTCCATTTCTTGTGATCTTGGGACGTGAGTGGGTTGATCTTCAATTTCATCATTGCAATATTCCAATTCATTCTACTTACAAAGGATGTTACTTGGATCATCTATGATTTTCTTGAAATGTTGATTAGTCACAAAGTGTCTCCTTATATAATTATGTAGTGTCATAGTAGCAATGACTATCTATACTTGCTTTCTGAAAAAATAACTAGCCATATCTCTTAGGATTTTCTATCACTTTTTAATACTCCAAAAGTTTATTCAATGACACTTTTAAGGGAAAAGTGTGTATAGTTGAACACTTCTTAGTAACCGGTTGGTTGACCACCAGCCTCAAATTGTAGAATATAATATCTTTGACTTTGGCCTTTATAAGACCCTAATTCATCTTTTATTTACATGTTTACTTAAGTAACAAAAAACGTGTGTGTGTGTGTGTGTGAAAATTGCAAGAACTTTCTGGTGGTCAACATTAAACGAATTAGGCATGGCTTGGAAATATTAGAGAACTTAGCCAACCGTTTAGGTTCAGAGATAAAATAAGGGCTTTTCTTTATCTATCTATCTATATATTTATTTATTTATCTATTTATTTTTATTATTATTATTTGAGAAAAAAGGGTCAAGTATATGAAAGAGGAAAAAAAAAAAGAGGAAAACAAAATAGAGTGCTTGAATCTTAGAAAGGGGGAAGAATACCTAAAAGAGAGAGGGAAATGTTGAAGAACAAATGAAAGAGGGAAAAAAAAAAAAAAAAGGAAGAACAAGAGAAGGAGGCGTGAATAATGATAAGAGAACAACAGGGTTTCCAAATGAGAAGTGATAGGTTGACTTTGTGCTTATATTTTGGTTATTCCTAACTTATTATTTTGCTAGTTTTTAAGAATTTTAAGGATATATTTATTTGTTAAGTTAGTTTTTAAGAGTTTTTAAGAGATATTTATTTGTTTTTAGCTTATTTTGTAGGTTTGTGTCAATTGGAGTCTGTGGGTGATTGTTGAAGACTTTTTAGAGCAATATCAGAGGAGGAGCACTATGGCTTTGAAAATGGACATAGGCCTTGAAAAGATGACAAAAATGAGTTTTGTAGTACAAAGACCCTAGACTAGGGCGCTATGGTGCTACTCACAGAGCGCCATGGCACTACAGAAAGCATTATGTGCCCAAATGTAGTGCCACGGCGCCAATGTACAAGCTGATGTTGTTTTGAAAACAATGCCGAGTGTCATAACGTAGAGCCACAACGCTACTTCGAAAAATTTCTTAGAAATTGTTGTTTCGGCTTTTGAAAAATTATAACAATTGATATTACGACTCCAAACATATAAATAGGTATTTTTAGGGTTATTTTGAGGACTTTTGACAAAAGAGAAAGAGTAGGAGAACACGGAATGGCAAGGGAGAAGACGATTCATCCCAGAACAGAATTCGACTTTAAATTCGACAAACAGTTTTCCTCTTTTCTATTCTCTTATTTTAAAATTTATTATTAAGATGTTTTCATTTGTGATTATGTTCTAAATTTTATAACTGAGGCTATGACTGTATCTAGGACAACAGATATTTGATTTTGGTTTATTTTCTTTGCATGAAATAATTCACTAATTCTGTGCTTAATGCTTTCAATTATTTTGCCAATATTTGAATTGTGTTAAAGACGTAAATTGAAACTTAAAAAGGAGACATTTAGGAATAGCTTTTTGTAATAGGAATTGTAAGATGCGTGTGACATGGAGTGATAATGATATGACTGTGTGAACATTTCAAAGAACCAAAGAGCATAATGAATTTTTAAGATAGTGGAATTTGCCTCGAGCGATAGTAAATTTACATGCTATGCATGTTTTTGATAACACCGCAAGAAAGAATATAACAACTAAAGGTATCTCGTTCTACATATGAATAATGGACGATGCTAACGAATTACTAGAATCGAATAGAAATTATCTTGACGAAAGTAGTGTCTTTCTGGTAATTGAATTTCTTATAATTTATCTGTCTAGTATTTTTATTTCATTTTTCATTAGTTCAACTCGAGTTATTTTTATCTAAATAAATTTCATTAACTCTTAAACTAATCTTTGCGGGGTGGTATTGTGTTCGTCACTTTATTACTTGAATAATTGGTACACTTGGGAAATCTCACATCAAGAAGAAATAACGACACACTTCGCGTTGTAATATTATCTAGTGACCTTTTAGTAATTTGGAGGTCAATCACGGAGACGGATTCTTTCGGAGGTGGAATCCAAAAGCTACCCGACCCTACTTTTGATATTTGATGTTTTGTGGATCAAATTATTATATTATCCCAAGATTTACTCCAAACCAAACACTCAATTACCAGAAACCTATATAATAATTGCTCATAAATGACTCTACAGCAATCCCAAATGCCTCTTGAGTAAATTTGTTAATCTAGTTTTAAGATTCGGGATTTAAATGTCAATTAAAATTTGGTTTCTTAAATAGTATTTAGGCAAATCATATAGCATGTCAAGTTGTTTAATGGATTTCGATGTAGAAATGAATCACCTAAAAGTAATTTAATTTTTTAAAATTTTTTTTGAATGAGATAGTATATTTATAGTAAAATCATTTAGATACTAGAATTAAAAATTAAATAGCAGATTGGAATAAATTTAAATGCATATTATTACAAGACAAGAATCAAATTAAACCATGGCTCAAATTAGAAAACTCAACTCAAGTTGAGCCCACAGCCCAAATAAGCGTTTGATAGGACAAAAATTCAAATTTTGATCAAAACACAAGTTGGGTTTTGGATATAATGTCCGAGTTTTCTGGCCTTTTATTTTCACAATATTTAAATCCATTATTCTTTTATTGTGTTTATAAGAGAGAGAATAATAAATTAAGATTCACATTGCCTATTAAAATACATCATGATCATTAAAGTTTTGTTATATGTTAGTAAATCAATTAACTTTTTTTATTGTTTATCTAAACATAAATTTTAAACATTAATTAGAATAGCAATTTAAATTACAATTTAGATTTCTCAGCCTTTAGTTGATACCTACAGTTTGTGGTTCCAACAATTTTTAGTAAAAAGCTATCTATAACTACAATAAAAAATAAAAAATAATTAAAATATAAAATTTTTAACAATTATAATATTTTAAACTAATATTGTTCTAACAAACACTTTCAACCATTGTCATTGTCGTAAACAAGAGCTCAAATTTGCCGCATCAAGAGATTTCTTAATTGCCAATCCTTCAAAACGACACAAAAAAAAAAAAAATTAAAAAAAACCCAATCCTTTATAAAGGGTTTAAGGGTCTATCCGCTTCCCACCGTAACTGCCAAAACTCCTCTCACTCCACAGAATCCACTCAAATGGCGACCCTGGTCAAGCTCACCCACCCGCCCGAGCCGCTCCGGGCCGGAAACTCGGTCCTCTGCAGCAGCAAGAGCACCGCCAAGTCCCGGAACGACTCGGCCTTCGAGAAGAAGAAGCGCGTCTCCGTCGACTATGACCGCGGCACGCACGAGGTCTCCACTCGCCTCCCCGGCCTCAGGAAGTCCGACATCCCCAAACCAGACCGTTTGCAAGTCGAAAACGACCGCTTTCAGAAGGACTGGGCCGTCTCTGAGGTTGCTGACCTGGTTTCGGAGCTTCGCCGATGGGACGATGTCGAAGGATTGCTGAATTGCTGGATCGGCCGATTCGCCAGGAAGAATTTCCCTGTTCTTATCAAGGTAATTTTGGTGAATTGAACATTTTTTCGTTTAATTTTTGGTTGTGGAATTGGAAATGTTAGGGTTGTTGCCGTTGTTTGGGATAGTGTAGGAGATGACGAGGAGAGGTTCGCTGGAGCATTGCGCGAGAGTTTTCAGCTGGATGAAGAAACAGAAGAATTATTGTGCTCGAACTGATATCTACAACTTGATGATCAGGCTTTTTGCGCGGCATAATCAGACCGATCAAGCTCGCGGTTTGTTCTTCGAGATGCAAGAATGGAGGTTCGCTTTGGTTGTTTTGTTGTTTACCTTTGAAGCAACATTAGAATAATTCTGATTTTTGACAAAAAAAAGCTCTTTCTCTCCGTTGTGATTGGTCTCTTCTATTTTGTATCCTCGCTTAGTGCTAGGTTTAGTTAATCAGTGAAAATAGGATGTGAAATTTACATTGGCTATAATTTCTTTAATCATTAAGGAACCGATTTTAGTTTTCTGAATTTGCTCTGCAATTCGAGATTATTCCTGTCATTATTCTCGTGGTTCGTTTAATCGGGGTTCCGACAATGTTTCGTTGGCTACCAATCGAAATATTTCTTGTGATGGAATTGTTTACTGCAATGGATAGCAAACCGAACTGCTGCTATTAATATTTATATTTCTTTTTTTTTTTGGGAACAGAAACAAAGATCCGTTAAAAAAAAAAATTATATAAAGCAAAACAGAGGAAGAGATCTCCTTTACAAGTAACGGTCACTACACTACAAAATAGAAGACCAATCCCTAAAATGATTAGAGAAAAGTAAACTCTTGAAATTCTTATCTTGATCCCAAAAAACTACTTAAAATTTGACTCTATCACAAATGACTTCATAATCATCTTCACAGCCTTCTTCAAAGGTTTCATGATTTTTTCTTAACCACGAGATCCGCCAAAGAAGAGCTAGTACAGCTACCCTCCCCAGATGCTCTTTCCGATGACCAGACCCACATCAGAAGCTAGAATTGCACAGTTCTTTGCAACTCCTAGGCATAAGTATAACCCACTTTATCCTCAGCTCCCTCAGCAGCAAACACCATAATTTATAGGCCTTGCCTTTAGGCGGACTCCTTGTCCCCTGCTGATTCTCTATTATAATCCTTTTTTTTATTCATAATAATTTTCTGCTTCTTATCAAAAAAAAAAATGTGGTGAACGAGCAATGTAGAAACAGGTGGTCCATAGATTCATCACTCTCCTTACATTGAATACACCAACCTGAATGAGCGATATTTATATGTTTCATTATTGACCCATAAAGTTTTTTGCCACCTCTTATCTCTTTGATTATGATAGGAACGCAAACTCATGAGATAGAGAATGAACTGTCTACCCGGTTTAAGCTAGATAGGCCAGCCTCATTACCTGCTTATATCAAACAAGAAAAACAAGTTTCTCTCATCAGTTATGTTTTTATTTCTTATTTCTTATTTCTTATTTTTTATTTTTTTGGGTGCCTAACCCTAATGAGACATTCTTTCAATCTCTATGGTAGGTGTAAACCTGATGCTGAGACTTATAATGCTCTTATTAATGCACATGGTCGAGCAGGTCAGTGGCGTTGGGCTATGAATATCATGGAAGACATGTTACGTGCAGCTGTGTGTATCTATATCCCTCGTCTCTAATTAATATTTAGTGGTCTTGATGTGAGCAACCTTCTTTTTTCTTGAACACTAGGGAGATTTTTTGCAATATCGCATTTCTGAACTTAGCATCCTCAGTTTTGAGTCCTCTGCAGCTATGACATGTATTTGTGTGCATATGTTTGTGTATTTTAATATTCTCCATCGTTTAGTTTTGTGTTAAGTTGGCCAGTGTTCAAATGAAAATGAATCTGATTAGCAGATAAATGAATTTTCATTAATCGTTGCTTTGTTTCGTGGTATGAGATTAAGTACTCGTTGTTTTGATCTGCATAAAATTCTATAGTGTTTCTTCTGAGTTGATGCCTTTTAGATTCTGGTTCCTACTTTATATTTAAGTTGATGCTTTCTTAGTGAAATGCATATTAACGAACCTAATGCTGCCTTTTTTGATACAATGGGTCATTTGATTTGTGTACTTTGAATCCTAAAGCCAGATAATTTATATCAGCTTGGCTTAATGCCAGCTTTATTGGTTTGCGTCGTTGTATTGATCAACTGCTGAAATTACCATCGATGATCAATATTATTATTTCTGTTCTTTTTCTGCTAACTTCTTTGTGTGTGGAAGTGTGGCAACTTGGACTGTCAATATCACATTAGCAAGACCTTCATGACTTTATCTCATATGTGCAGATCCCTCCTAGTCGGTCCACATATAACAACTTAATTAATGCCTGTGGATCTAGTGGGAATTGGAGAGAGGCTTTAAAAGTTTGCAAAAAAATGACAGACAATGGAGTTGGGCCAGATCTTGTTACTCACAACATTATTTTATCTGCCTACAAAACTGGAGTTCAATATTCAAAAGCATTATCTTATTTTGAACTTATGAAGGGGACAGGCATCCGTCCTGACACCACAACACTTAATATTGTGATACATTGCTTGATAAAGCTTGGACAAAATGGGAAAGCGACTGAAATTTTCAATTCCATGAGAAATAGGAAGGCAGAATGTCATCCCGACGTTGTAACATTCACCAGCATCATTCACATGTATTCTGTTTGCGGTCAGATCGAAAATTGTAGGGCTACGTTTGATACAATGCTGGCAGAAGGACTAAAACCAAACATTGTTTCATATAACACATTACTGGGAGCATATGCTTCACATGGTATGGATAAAGAGGCATTGTCAGTTTTTAGCGAGATAAATAAAAGTGGTTTTCAGCCAGATATTGTGTCTTATACGTCTTTACTCAATGCTTATGGAAGATCAAAGCAACCTCTAAAAGCAGCGGAAGTATTTGACATGATGAAGCGAGACAAGTGGAAGCCAAATCTTGTGAGCTATAATGCCCTGATTGATGCTTATGGATCCAGCGGCTTGTTAGCTCAAGCCGTTGAAGTGTTGCGAGAGATGGAACAAAATGGAATTCAGCCAAACATTGTGTCAATAAGCACCCTCTTGACTGCTTGTGGACGATGTGGTCAAAAGGTGAACATTGATGCAGTGCTTTCAGCAGCTAAGCTCCGTGGTATCAAGTTGAATACGGTTGCATATAACTCAGCTATTGGAAGCTATATGAACACAGGGGAAAACGATAAAGCAATAAGTTTGTATAGATTTATGAGGAGGAAGAAAGTTAAATCAGATTCTGTTACTTACGCTCTTTTAATAAGTGGGTGTTGTCGGATGTCAAAATACGACGAGGCACTTGGTTTTTTTGATGAAATGACGGATTTGAAAATTCCTTTGTCCAAGGAGGTCTGTTCATCTGTGATATGTGCCTACAGCAAACAGGCAAGTTCATTGGCTTCAGTTTTGCCTCTCAATACTCTCTTAGCTCGAGAGAAGTCTCATTTTCTTCTTCTTTTGCTTGCATTATCACAGGGCCAACTAACAAAAGCAGAATCTGTGTTTGACTTGATGAAGGCGGATGGTTTTTGTCCCGACGTAGTGATGTATACGGCAATGTTACGTGCATATATTGCTGCAGGTGAGATACGCCAATATAAAATTACTCACATGACTGTATAATATAGTTTGAAATAGTTCTAATCCGGATCTGCCCATCTCAGAAAAATGGGAAAACGCTTGTACACTGTTTGAAGAAATGGAAACAAATGGTATCCAACCAGACTCCATCGCGTGTTCAGCTGTGATGAGAGCTTTTAATAGAGGAGGCCAATCGTCCAAAGTTCTCATCCTGGCAGAACATATGAGAGAAAAAGGAATCCCTTTCAACGATTCCATTTTCTTTGAGATTATATTTGCATGTAGCCTGTAAGTTACACTTCAATATATATACATATATATATATATATATTTATATTTATATATATTATTGTAAATTGATGCAACTCTTTTCTACCCCCAAATATCTAAGAAACTGAGCTCGGAACCTACAGATTACGAGATTGGAAGACAACCATTGACCTGATTAAGCTGATGGAGCCCTCGCTTTCAGTAGTATCGATTGGCGTTATAAATCAGCTTCTTCATTTTCTAGGAAGAAGTGGGAAGGTTGAAACTATGTTGAAGGTAGTCAAAAGTTTTTCACGTCTATGATTCCTCAACTTTGCTTCTTTTTCTTCACCAATTAACGGGAAAAAATAAAAAATAAAAAAAGAAGATATTTCACCTTAGACTAAATATAGGTCCAAAGCTGAAATGCTTGTAACTAGTGTTACTTATGTGGTATTTTTAATATTCTACTCCTCGCATTTATGCAGCTGTTCTTCAAGATAGTCGCATCAGGTGCCGAAATTAATATCAGCACTTATTCAATTCTGTTGAAAAATCTTTTGTCCGCTGGAAATTGGAGAAAATATATTGAGGTAACCTATTAATACTCAAAAAGCTTTTTCATGGTTCTTTTCTTCTGCAGAAAATGTAGATTCATGGTAAGTGTATTCAGTTAATTGTTCTTGATTGCACATGTATTATCGAAGTATCCGTAAATGACGACGATTTTGGGCCGTACATATACTCGATTTGTGAACTCGCACCGCGCCCCACTCCCACCCTTTTTTTTTATTATTTTTTTTCAGGTACTTCAATGGATGGAGGATGCAGGAATCCAACCTTCAAATGGCATGTTGCTTGACATATCAACTTATGCACAAAAAAGTGGTGGAGCTGATTATGCTGCTATCATAAAAGAGAGACTTGGTATGTGAATTCATATTTCCTCTGAAAACTTTTGTTTTGTTTGTAAGCCGTATACTTTCCCTTTCAACCAATACACATGACGTATTTGATCTTCCCATCCCCCCCTTCTATCTTCTCTGTGGAGCTTGTTTCCTGGCGTAGATATTTGTTTCTGATAACTCTTACCTTTTAACGTGTCAGAACTTCTTATATCAAAATTTCACTTAATTGCTTTGTGTAACTACTCTTGCAACTATTCTTGGTTCTCTCTTTTCCTTTGTGCAATAATGAGAATTTCTTAAGAGTATCATTTCTAGTTGAATAATTCTTAGTCACTTTCACAGAATCCTTGAAAAGAAAGATGGTGGATCAAGGTTCGACTTCGAAGCTATGTGATTCTACTTGTCTCCCTCTCCATTGATAAACAGAATGAAGCCACAGTTTTAACAGCCTTCTGAAGCCAGCAATGCCTACTATGTTACCCAGTTGCTGATTGCAGTTTGATCGCCATAACCAAGACATTATTCTAGAGCTTAGAGTTTCAATAACCTAGACAAGGGACTCCTTGTTTTGAGTATGCATTTGAAGGGGCTAATTGAAGACTCAGATGAAGGAGATCTAAGCATTATCCGTACAGCATTAAAGCTCATAGGCCTATAGGGGAAAAATGGGGGGAAAACAATTCTACATTTTTTTTAAACGCTGATAGTTGGTGCAACTATACTGACCATGTTAAGGGGTTTTCTTGTACATTTTTTTCTAAATAAGATGCCCCTCTGTCATTATGATCTACACTTTTTTCCTCTATACTTTTTAAGTTTAGGAACAAGCAAAAACAAGATGATTAAAAGCCCATTGTTCTCAAAAACTCAGATACTAAAAACAAACCAATATAAGAAGAAAAGTTTCATTGTTCTCCAAACTTGACATACTCAAAACAAATATGATGATACTAAAAAAAAAAGCCTAAACCAACTGCTTGGTTGGAACGAGCCAGAATAATAACAATCACAGTAAAGCAAGGGAAATGATACCCAAAATTAAAGCAAAACTAAACAAACATTGAAAAATATAACCCACTTCAATTTCATAATAAAAATACGCAATGCCATTAAAAAGCTGTTCACATAGTTAAAGGCTATAAGCTTCTGAATTAGCAATAAACACTGCACATAACAAAAATAGAAACTCCTAACACAAATCCTTTTTTTCTTTTCTTTTCTCAAAATGATGCCCAGAAGCCATTATAAGTTAATTAGCCAAAAACTCATCACAAGCTATACCTTACCAAGTGCCACTAATGATCAGAAGATTTAAGCTTCTCGATGACCAACTTGACTTGTTCACTGATCAACTGATTCTTCTTCAGAAAAAGCTCCATTTCATCAATGTGAAGCTTTTTCCACTTAGCCTCCAACTCCGCTTTCTTCGACTCGGGAATCAAATCGAGTCCCTTCTTCCAAACTTGATCCGATAACGATAAGCTCTTCATATCAAATCCAATCATCTTACTAGGACTCGCCAAATCCATCGTTTTTCCATCAATCTCGTTCTTTTTCGAGCCTTCTTTCGAAACAGCAAGCGAAGCCAGCGCAGCCTTTCCGTTGCTCTTCGCCGCAGCAGCGCTGTGTGACTTTGGCGAAGAGACTCCAGCACCACCGCCACCGCCACCGCCACTGCCCCAAATTTTCTTCGACAACTCGAACACCTTCTGCTCGTGCGGCTTGGTCGGATTGTACTTCTTCCTCGCCGCATTGTTCGAGTACTTCTTCTTCAGCCTCCGGACTTTGTCAGACAACTGCGCCTTGGTGACCTCAATGTGCAGCGACTTCTTGATGAAATCGTTAAAGGCGTTCATGTCCGTCGCCGCCGGGTCCGCACCTTTCTTCGCCGCGTAATCCGTCATCCCGTTCAGAATAACGATCTCATCCTCCTCGCTCCACAGCCTCTGAAACAGCTTCTTCGACTCATCTCCTCCTCCTGCTGGCTTCTTCGGCTCCTCTTCCTCCTCCTCCTCGTCCGACGCCGCTCCGCTGCCATCATCAACCGGCGCTTCCAAGCCGCTCTTCTTCTTCTTCGCCTGCTTCTTCGAGTCCTCGGAATCTCTCGGCCTCTTCGACGTGGCCTTCCCCTCCGGAGTGGCGACCACAGAGGGCGGCTTCGATCTAGCCTTCGTCTCCTCCATCGGCTTCGAAGCTATGGGCTTGACGGTCGAGTCGGCAGGCTCGGACTCGTCGCTCGACTCGTCGTCGGACTGGGACTGGGACTGGGACTGGTCCGTGTTCTTCGGTTGTAGCGATGAAACCGATGGTTTGGGGGTTGCTTGAACCTCCTCATCTTCCGAGGTTTCTTCTTCTTCGTCAGACGATGTTTCCTCCTCTTCCTCGGAAGAAGAAGCGGCTGGCGGAATTTCCAGATGGGAAGCGCGCTTTGGTGCCATCGACGGAGGGGACGGCAGGCTTCAGAGGTTAGGGTTTCTTTTTATTTATTTTGCTAAATAAGACGGATAGGTTTTTTCGTGTGAATTTAATTTCAGGGTTAGCCTCAATGGTTTTTTGAGATTTAACCTTAATTTTGTTATAGCCCTCAACGTTTAAAAAATTTAAGATATATTTATTTTAGGTATTTTTTAAACTTAATAGATTTAAATTTAGAGTGAAGTACAAGACTTCTTTAAATACATATTTTTTTTCTTAAAATCTAAATTAAATGAGTATTAAGAATCTAAGTTTTCAAAGTTTAGACTTCTTAAACTCTTGATACTTGAATATTTTTGCTACAATAAAAACTGAAATTCTCTCTCTTATATTTGTGAAAAAAATCATAACTTCTTTATTTGATATCCAATTGAGATGATTCTTTTTTCATCGTGTTTCTAGTTAAAAGATCAATAAATTGATATCTATATTACATATTTTTTAGAATCATTAAATTAAGATTTTATTAGATTTGTTAATAAATCAAAAACTATTTTTACTATCTCTCCAAACACAAATTTCAAATTTATTCCATACTCAAATTAAAACTTAAATGTACTTCTAAACATCAATTCAGATAACAATTTATATCATTAATTTAAATCTTAATTCAAATTATACAACTCAAATTAAATTACTAATTCGAATCCATTTACTAAACAGACCTTTATTTTTCTCCTTAACTAATTACTTTGTTTCACTTACCAACTCTCCTATAGTTAAGAGTCATCAAGAACTAAATCTTGAAAAAATATAAAGTGAAACTAAATACTACGATTTTGATACATGTATTTAAAACCAAAACAATTTTTTTATATTATTAGTTAGATGACTTTTTTATGTTTTTTAAAGATTTTAAGTAAAATTTTTCGTGCATATTTTTCTTTTCAACTTATCTATCTAACTTTAAATTAACGAAAAGACCAAAGCTAAAATAAAATAATAGATTAAAAATGAAAATAAGATTTTTTAAAAAATTTTCATAAAAAACTTAACACCTAGCTAACAAATAGATCAAAACAAAAACAAAATAACAAAATAGAGACAAACATTGAATTAGTTAAATATTAAAGACTAAAATAAGAACCATGGTTTGCCAGATTAACCTTTAATTTTATCTTTTTCTACTCTCATTTAATGTGAAATGAATTCCTCATTTAAATCTGACCAAATTTCAAAATCCCTATCCCGAAATAAAAATATTTTTCATCCCCATACAGTTGTAACCTCGTTATTTATAAAACTGTAAGCCCTACCTAATATAAGGAGAAATAGAAAAATAACATATTTAGGTTAAAACTTAATAAATAATGTCATATAGTTTTCAAAATGTATAGCAAATAGCATATTTAGAGAAATTGGATAATATCTCATAAGAAATTGAGATCGAATATCCTAAAATATCCCCACCTCTTTCTCCTATATATCTCTCACCCTCCTCCTTCACAAGCACCATCAGCGATCGTGCAATACAAGTATTAACATTTCATACTATATTAATATCTAAATACAAAAATTCATCAGTGACTTTGCTGGACTATCGATGATTTAGAAGTATAGATTAATTTGTTAATATTATATTAGCATGTGAATATAAAAATTCATTAGCGACTTCAGCGAACCATCGGCAGCCAAAAATGCATTTTTGACCTAGTAATAGTGCATAAATGTGTAAATATAAAAATTCATTGACGACTTCTCTAGACCAATAGCAGCAAGGAAATATAGTATTAACATGTAAAATATTGTATTTCCAATGGAACTAACAATGTTGTCTGCAGCTAGTAAATACACAAATTTCACAATTTTAAAAAAGAAACAGATTTTACATCACTAGAAAATAAAAAATAAAAAAACTCCATATAGAAAATCATAAACACTGATTGTAAAATGTCATGCTCTGGAAATATCTGAAGTAGTAATCCATGTGTTGGAAAAACAGTACGCAATGGAATTTTAAAAATTTTAAATCAGAGTATTTTCTAAAACACAAGTTTGACATGCTAAATACATAAATTAATGATAGATCTTACTAATCTCTTTTGTTAACCGAAAAGCAGCAGCAATCTAAAGAGAAGAACATCACAGAAGAGCCTAACCAACTGGTCTTCTTTGCTATTCTCTATCCATAATTGAAGCATGGGTGGTCACACATTGTACAGCTTTCCCTCCGTGACTCTCCTTCCAACCACTTGAGAATTCCTAGAACTAACGTTCTTTATGTTGAACAATAGTTATCAGGAAGTTTCAGAGTTTCTCAAACTAGAATACTCACTCCATGCTTCTTAAACGATTTAAATAACTAAGGAAACTCACCTCCTATATATAGTGGTCGAATTTGGGGTTAAACCTTAACAGATTAGACCTTAAAATTTGAGTTTGAATCCACTTCTTATGAAAAACACGTCAAAATGTGTATATAGATTATCGCACGATCGGTAAGCCCAGATTGGCCTGCCGAACTTACTCTATCGGCATGCCAAAGTTCCCCATCGGCCTACCAAACTTATGATAATTTTGATCCCTAAGAATATCTTATATTCCACCCAAGAATCTTAGATAGAGCCTCAGTTTTAATTCAAATAATCTAATAGAGAAGTTATCTGATTAAAACAGTCATATCCAAATAAGCCTATAGAAAATAAAATATTATCTAAATAATTCATGAAACTTATCTTGAATCAATTTACAAAATTAATTCAATTGATAAACTAACATAAATTATTAAATCCATTCTTATCGAATTTTAACCAATCTAATAATTCAACATAAGTCACCAATAAGCAAGAAAAACACGCCATGTCGTTATAGGATTTATTATGAGCTAGCTAAGAGGACCCGATTGACATATATAGATTAAGCTCCTATAATTATAAAATACAATATCCTAGATACATATTTTATAATTATCAACTCTAACGCTACTCCACTAAAGCTTAGAGCTGTACTCTTGAACTATATAAAATTAGCAAACTTCAGTAAGCTAACCATCTCTGACATATCATAATGTGTTTCCCTATAGAATATTCATAATCGGCTTAAGGACAAATTTCGTTTTACAGTCCCTATTATTTTTATCTTACGTTCTATTATCACACCATTTGAATACTTAGGGTCCATATATAGTATACCATTTGGTTACACCTATGTATCTAAATGGCTGAGCGCTCTAGTCTTTCAATTATAAGATAATGCATATAAAGGAACATCATTAACTCTACAAAAAGAGCTATGGATTCCATATCTATAAATAATGAGTCCACGTGAATCAAGAGTCATGCCACCAATTTATCAGTATGCGTATCATCATTAGTCAAGATGCCACCTTTTGGTGCATCAAAAGATATAAATCAAGAATACGGGCTTATTAGTCATTTCAAGATTAAGACACAATACATATGATTGTCTAAAGTGAATGATTTGTACAAATGGAACTGTTAACCAAATCAATTCAACTTTTATGTCCCGATCCAATACATCGTCACCTATCACAATAAACCAATGTTTCTACTCGTAAAGTCTCACTCCGATGACCAAGACAAGCCATCTCCCATTAGGGATGTAGACAACATAACAATCTTACATGAATAAAGCGCCCAACTTTATTCTCTCGATTGCGGATCTTATGATTTAGACCATCACATTTAATATTTATGTCTTCCACATAATATGTCCATCATATGCATAATTCTTAAAAGTTTACACCAACAGTCTTAGACTTTTATTTGGTTATCATACATTTAACAGAAATAAACATAAAAAGGACAACATTTGGTATATGAATAATAAATAAACTCTTTATTAATAAAATGTCTCCAAAAAACATATCATAACATTTTACTTCTTAAGGCACTGTGTCTAACAATCTCCCACTTGCACTAAGTGAGTAAATATGACATATCTCGCATTCCTATAACCTCCACATGCTTCTCGAAAACTCTCGTAGTTAGTGTCTTCATGAAAGAATCAACTAAATTGTCCTCAGACAAACTGCAACATGCCTACCCTCAATAGAGTCTTTTATCGCATAATACTTCAGATGAATATGCTTACTCTTCTTATGAAACCTTGGTTCCTTAGCATTAACTATTGCTGCATCGTTGTCACATTGCAGCGATGCCGTCTAATTCATACCAGGAACTACATCAAGATCCCTAAGGAACTTCCAAAGCCATATGGTTTTTTTTTTTAAGCATTACTAGCTGCCATATACTCAGCTCTATCATTGAATCCAAAGTGCAATCTTGTTTGACATTTCTCTAAACAATGGCATCGTTGTCCAGGGTAAACACAAAACTAGAAGTTGTTCTTCTCGAATCCAGACAAGATTGGAAAACTAAACCAATGTATCCTCTAGAGGTGTTAAATCCTCAGTCGAATACACAAGCATATACCCTCGAGTCCTTCTCAAATACTTGAAAATATGCTTGACCATAACCTAGTGGTTTGGTCTTGGATCCAACTAATAGCAACTTACTATCCCGACCGCATAACAAATGTCCGATCGTGTACAAAGCATAGCATGCATGAGACTACCCATGCCAAAGCATAAGGCACCTACTTCATGTATTCTCTTTCTTCATCAAACTTTGGTGAGTCGTTCTTAGAAATAGTAATTCCAGACCTAGATGGTTGCTCACCTTTCTTAGAATTTTGCATTGCATATTTCTCGAGAATTTTATCTATGTAGGTCGCTTAGGGTAAAGCTATCATTTTGTTCTTTCTATCCTTAAAGATCTAGATACTAAGAACAAAATTAGCTTCAGCCAACTCTTTCATGTCAAACTGCTTGGTCAACCATAATTTGACCGATGACAATGCCTCAACGTCATTGCCAATTAGCAGAATATCATCTACATAGAGTAGTAAAAAAACCACATTCTCATTCTTAATGTGTTTATAAACACATGGTTTGTCCATGTTTTGTTCGAACCCATAAGTCATGATCACTTGATTAAATCTTATATTCCAAGAATGAGAAATCTGTTGAAGTTCACAAATTGACTTTAGCAGGTTATAGACCTTACCCTATTAACCTTTAGCCTTGAACCCGTCTGGCTGTACTATGTATATAGACTCATCAAGATAGTCATTTCAAAAGGCCATCTTAACATCCATTTGTCAAATCTCGTAATCGAGAACAACAGCTATGGATGAGAGAATGCAGATAGACTTAAGCATGGCTACAAGCGAAAAGGTTTCCTCGTAATCGATTTCTTCCTTTTGTATGTATTTTTTAGCTACTAGTCTAGCTTTATAGGTTTTGACTTTCCTATCTGCTCCTTTATTTCTCTTATAGATCCACTTACACCCCATAGGTTTTATCCATTCGGGAAGATCCACAAGTTCCAAGACTCAATTAGTCTTCATAGACTTCATCTCAGTGTTCATGGCTTCGTCTAGAGCTTTGTATCAACATTTTCCATGGCCTCTGCATAAGTGTAAGGATCCTGTCATGTTCAATCGATTCAGCCAAGTATGCTTCAACATTAAACATCTACCTTTTGGGTTGACCCCTAATCATCCCACTATACCGAAGCCCTTTAGTTGTTATTCAGTCAGTTTTTCTACATTGATTGATAGGCTATTTGGTAAGGGCAGTCCTAACCAACTTCTTAGTCATGAACAGTGTAAAACTCTCAATACTACAGTCAAAAGAAAAAAGTTGCTATAGTGTAAAGCTCTCACATGCTACGGTAAAAATGGTTCTAACCAATGGTTCTAACTATAATACAAAACATCTTATGAATTGGTTTCTACCAAAACCCCTAGAGTGATCAAATCACTCGACAACTCCTCGAGTACCACTTTACTTGGAGGCTTAAAGTCGTTCATATAACTTTTTGCAAGGATGTTGCATTCGTTAAAACCATGACTTTCTTCTCTTTTGGGTTCTAATAGCATGCAAAAGACCTTATGAATTGGTTTCTACCAAAACCCCCAGAGTAATCAAATCACTTGGCAACTCCTCGAGTACCACTTTACTTCGAGGCTTAAAGTTGTTCATGTTACTTTCCTCAAGGAATGTTGCATTCGTTGAAACTATAACTTTCTTATTATTATTTTTTTTTTGTTATAGAAATAGCCCCCTTTAGTCCTTTTTGGATATTCTACAAACACACAAACTTCCAAATATGCTTCCAACTTGTTCGCTTCCTTATACAAGACATGAGCCATATATGAATATGGTTTAAAGATGTCTTCCTATCCATCCACAACTCGTGAAGAGTTTTAAGAACTGATTTTGAAGGCACATTGTTCAAAAGATAACTTGCAGTTTGTAGTGCATATCCCCAAAAGGATAAAGGTCATGTCGACTAACTCATGATAGACTTAACCATGTCCAACAAAGTCTTATTCCTTTTCTCAGCTATGCAATTCTGCTGTGGAGTGCCCAGTGCAGTCAAATGGGATAAAATCTCATTCTCTAATAAGTGTCCCAAGAACTCATCGGAGAGGTATTTATCACCTTAATCAGATTGAAGTGCCTTTATAGGTTTACCTAATTGCTTTTTTGCTTCGGCCTGAAACTCCCTGAACTTGTCAAAAGTTTTGCTTTTCTAATACATTAGGTAGACATACCCAAACCCTAAGTTATCATCAATAAAGTAACGAAGTACTCATACCCTCCACGTGCCTTGATGTTTATGGGACCACAAACATCACTATGCACAAGGTCTAAAATCCCCTTGGCCCTATTGCCCTTAGACCCAAATGGTCTTTTAGTTATTTTACCCTCCAAACAAGATTCACATTGTGATATAAATTCCACCTCCAAGTGACCTAAATGTCCATTCTTTACCAACTTTTAATCCTGTTCAGGCAAAATGACCTAATCGCTAAGTTTTATTAGAGTGAGAAGTCTTAGGTCTTTTAGAGTTATTATCATTAACCTCAGTGTTAAGCAGTATGTCCATCTTAAAGTGCCTAACTTTCCCATAGAAAAAGAACTTTAGCTTTTCGGATTCTTTTTGTTCTTCTTCCTATCCTTGCCTTTTGTCGAGATAAAAGACTTCTTGTTCTTAGCCCTCTGCTTCTTTCCATTCCCTAGGTTAGGTTTAGAACCAGAGGTAGCCGCCAAGTTAGCCTCACTACCTACAGGAGTTTCCTTGATCAGATTTTTGAACTCCTATAACTGCTTTATCAACTTAGTCAAGGTCACATCCTCTCTATTGCTTAAGTTATATGAAACTCTAAATGAAATCAACTCTTTAGATAGAGTCTCAAGAACTATAGTTATCTGTGACTCAGTATCGATATCAGCTCCATGGATTTGAGCTTCAGCAAGGTAACCTTGACTAACATCATATGCTCCTTTATAGGAGTCCCTGGTCTTTATTTTCACTTTAAAAGTTTCCGAAGAGCCCCTTGCCTTTTTGTTAGAACTTGGCCTCCAAACATGTCTTCAAGATTATCTAAGATCTGCTTTGAAATCTCATAATCTTCATGTTAAGCCTACAGCACGTTATTCATGATAGCAAGCCTGATCATTTGCATCTTTCCAGCGATCATACGCTTAGATTTGCTTGTTTATGGAATCCTCGATAAGTTCAAGAGGACATAGTGTTGTCAGCACAAATTTCAATTTCTCAAAGGAAAGGACGATATTCAGGTTCCTTCGCAAATCATTTTAATTCTCGCTAGTTAATATGTTTTTATTGAGTATCGATGATAAAGCATTTTTAGACATTTTAATCTACAATAAAGATTCATATACCAAATAGAAACAAACATTCCATATCAATTTAATAAGATAACACAAACAAGTAAATATACAATTGTATTTATGTGTCAAAACCTTGAAAAAATCACAACCTTACGATGATAATTTCTAACTCATAATATAACAAGCCACCTAGGGGAGACTTGCCAAATTTAATTAGGAACACGGAACCCCTCTAATTAATATAAGCCATCCGAGACCTGTCTGATATAGTATATATTAATAATTATTTTTGTCATTAATTTCATTAACAAAGCTCATAGGAAAGGTTAATAATAAAATTAATTGTTAATAATAAAAGTTAATCTTGAGTGTATAACCATCGTTTCAACTATTTTATCCACGATTTATAATCACCACCTAGAGGTGTACAATGATAAATCATGCTAAAATAAATTATTCCTTCGGAGATCCAACCCGGTACATGGTAAAATCCCTTCCTAAGGGTTGAAACCATCATGTGCTATATATGGACCAACGATGAAGGCCGTATGTCCTCTCTTTAAAAACCTTCTCCCACTCAATATTTTAAAAGTCATGGTTTTATGTTAACATGTATAATCAATTTTTAATGAGCAACACTCCTTATTCTACATAGCATGTTATCAACATACATGGAAAATCATCTTATAATACAGACAAGCAAAGCAACATGCAAAGCCACAAGCAAAATAATAAATAAGTAGCTATAATATCAGAGTTCCATCATAGAGAAAAGAAAATAAAGATTACAAAAGATCAATTAAAACATATTATCGATTATTCATCTTGTATCTCCAAGTTGTATCTGTCTTCATGTGGCATCCATCTTTAATTCTTCAATCGCTTATAGATCAAAAGTTTTGTTTTTCTAGGTATCATAAAATTTCATATTTTTTAGAATTGTCTCAAAAATAAAATCAAAAAATACACTGAAAAACACACCTTTTCGAAAAGTGTTCTATCCTACTATCGACCTGTTGAACTAGAAGTTTGGCCTGCCAGTTTGTGACCATCGGCCTGCTGAACCGATGGGTTCGGCTTGCCGATTGAACCAATGTTTTCTATAAAATAGTTTTTAAGCAATTTTTCAATCTTACTTTCAACAATTCAAAAACATAAAAATTTATAAACACAAAAAAAAAAATGGAACTCCTATCATCTCCATCCTCTAGATCCATCTTCACTTCGAATAATTATTTAATTATAAATTTTACAAATTTAAAATTAAAATAATAAGTCCAAGACGATGATGATAGGCCGTCGTCTAATTACATGAAAAATCTAGATACATATTTTAACCTCTAAGAAACTATAATCGTCACAAAATAATTAATAAATAATTAAATAATAATTTAATCAACTGTAATTAATTAATGAATATTCATCATATAATCTCATGACAACGTTTAATTATATAGAAACCATAGAGTGTCAACTCTCTAAAAAAATTAAATTTAAGCATAAGAGAGAAGAAGATCACATAATTCATGTATATAGCATCATTACAGACTCGAAAATCAACGAAAAAACCAACATCTGATACCAATTGTAGAAAAAGGTTCACAGTGAAATTTTAAAAATTTTAAATGAGAGTATTTTCCAAAATACAAGTTTGACATGCTAAATACATAAATTAATAATAGATCTTACTAACCTCTTTTGTTAACTAAAAAGCAGCAACAATTTGTGAAGAGAAAAACGTCCCAGAAGAGTCTCAACCAACTAGTCTTTTTTGTTATTCTTTATCCAGATTAGAGTGTAGGTGGTCACACGTCATACAGCTTTTCCTCCAGTGACTCTCCTTCCAACCACTTGAGAATATCTAGAACTAAGATTCTTTATGTAAAACAATAGTTTTCAGGGAGTTTCAAAGTTTCTCAAAACAGAGTACTCATTCTATGCTTCTCAAATGATCCAAATAACTGAGAAAACTTACCCCTTATTTATAGTGGTCAAATTTGGGGTTAAACCTTATTAGATTATGCCTCAAAATTCGAGTCTGAATTAACTTCTTATAAAAAAAGTCAAAAACATGTATATAGATTATCGCACTATCAACAAGCTGATTTGGGAGATATTAAATGAGAAGAGTTGAATTTAAAGAGGTATTTTAGGTTTTTATATTTGTAAAATATTAAATGCATTATTTTCTACTTATTTTCAAAACTAGTGACGTTATTTACCAATTAAACAGTAAAATTTGCTATTTTTTACAATTTCTCTCTAATAATTAATAGATGGTGTACCTTTTAATTGAGTTTTGTTATTTTGTTAGTAGATAGATTATAACTATACGAGTTAAATAAAATTGCTCATCCCAAAACTTCCACCCCTAAAAAAAATCACTTCTATAATGCTCTTTTCGTCGACTTGGAAGACGTGGAAACTGAAGCAAAAGGACTGTGAATTTCCCATTGTTGGAAAAATAGTACGCAGCGAAAATTTTAAAATTTTTATATTAGAGTATTTTTTAAAATACAAGCTTGACACGCTATATGCATAAATTAACCAGATCTTGCTAACCTTATTTGTCGAAAAGCTCCGCAATCAGTGAAGAGAAGTAACGTTCTAAAAGAGCTTCAATCAGCTAGTCTTTTTTGCTATTCTTTATCTACGATCGGAGTGCGTGTGGGTGCACATCGTTTAGCTTTTCCACGATGACTCTTTTTCCAACCAATTGAGAAATATCCAAAACTACCGTTCGTGATTTGTGAACAATAGCTCTTCAGAAGAGTTTCAGAGACTCATAGAATAGAGTGCTCACTCTTAATTTCTCAACTGATCTAAATGACCTATGTGTCTCACTCCCTATTTATAGAGGTTGGACCTGGGGTCAATCATTATCAGATAAGGCCTCAAAATTTGAGTTTGAATTAGTTTCAAAGTCTGATCCACTTAATCAAACTTGGAGTTTAATTGTCGCGGTCGATTGCAATACAAAGGCGTGGTCAATTACATCATCGCTGATCCCCGAGTTTGAATTTGATTTGAACTTTACTGGTTTATCCTATATATACTATCTCAATCGATTGAATAATTCCTATCTTATTAGTTCCGGGTAACTTTTGATAGAGCCTCAATTTTAATTCAAATAACCTAATAGAGAAGTTATTTAATTAAAATAGTCATATCTAGATAAACCCATACAAATAAGATATTATCCACAATAATTCAACATATTTATCTTGAATTAATTCAACTAATAAATCAATATGTTTATCTTGAATCAATTACAAAATTAATTCAAGCGATAAATTAACATGAATTATTAAATCCAATTAACTTGAATTTTAGCCAATATAATAATTTGATATAAGTCACCAATTTATTATAAAAGCACGCCGTATCGTTATAGGATTTATTATGAGCTAGCAAAGGGAACCTGACAGACCTCTACAGTTCAAGCTCCTGATAATTATGAAACTCAATATCCCAAATATGCATTTCATAATTATCAACTCTAACGCTACTCTACTAAAAGCTTAGAGCTACACTCTTGAACCATATAGAATTACGAAGCTCGAATAACTAAGTCTTCATGACATATCATGATGTATCGTATCTTTATAGGATTATCCATAATCGGCTTAAGGGTAAATTCTATATTATTTTCTCGATTATTTTTCTCTTATGTTCCGTTATCTAATTATCAAAACACTTACTATCCAAAGACGGTATACCATTCGGTTATGCTTATGTATTCAAATGGTTGAGCGCTCCAGTTTTCTAATTATATGATAACGCATATAAGAAGACATCAACAACTCCTAAAGAGGAGCTATGGATTCTATATTTATAAATAATAAGTCTACATTATCAAGAGTCATGTCTCCAACATACCGATATACGTACCAATATAAAATATGGATGTCACCCTTTGGTACATCAAAAGATATAAATCAAGACAACGGGCCCATTATTCATCTCAAGATTAAGATACAACATATATGATTGTCTAAAGTAAACTGATTTACAGAGACAGAATTATTAATCCAAATCAATTACACTTTATGTCTTGATTTAATACATCGTCACCTATGACAATGTATCAATGTTTCTGTTCGTGAAGTCTACCTCCGATGGCTAAGACAAACCATATCCCTTTAGGGATATAGACAGTATAACAATCTTTGCATTAATAAAGCGCCCAACTTTATTCCCTCAATTGCAGATCTTATGATTTAGACCGTCACCTTTTAAATCATGTCTTTCATACAGTCTATCTATTATATGCTTGATTCTAAAGGTTGAGACCGACAGTATCAGACTTTTATTTGCTTAACATACATTTAATAAATATGAATGTAAGGAGGACAAGATTTGATATACAAATAATAAATGAATTCTATATTGATAAAAATATCTCCAAAAACATATTACATATTTTACTCCTTAAGACATACATGTCTTATACTCATTTTTTTTTTTTAGGTTGAAATTAAATTTACTTATTTTAAAAAATTGTTTTTTTACGAAGAAATTTTAAAATTGGTTTCATCACATGTCTTTTTCCGTCATCTGGGTTTCCTCTCTCTCTCCCCTCTTCTTTCCATGGTATCCGCCGTTTGTTTTCCTTTCTACCAGCCTTCATCCATTAAGTTTTTTATTACATTCTCGAACTTTTGTTTTTATTGTAGACGCGGCAATTAACTTGTCGTCTTTTGATTGGTGAAGGCTTTTGTTTTGGCAAAAGATTGGTGAATGCTACTTCTCTTCTTTTCTTTTATTTATGTATTCCTTCTCCATCATTTTCCTTGCTAATTTGCAATTCTAGATCTTGAAATGGTTAATGGATGACATAAATGCTCTATGAGAATCTCATATATTGACCGTGTGATGTGAATATTATTATGAATTTTGTAATTGACTAAATATATATATATATATATATATAATAATTAATAAGATTAAATTTTTATCTTGTTATATTATTGATTTTTTTTAAAAATAAATATACTCTTATTAGAATAAATATTGAACTATTGAAGATGTATTCTCGTTTGTTTTACAGGTTCGAATTATATAGTTTGTTCAAACCAATTTGTACAGTATTTTATTTCACAAAAATTTAAATTTTCGTTCAAAATTGTTAACCAAACGGGCTGGTTCCCACCGAGAGAATAACATATAGTTTCTTATTGACATGGTTTCTTTATTGATATATTGAATCCAACTAATTTGAAACGGTAAGACAATCCACCATTGATGTATGACATTAAGGAACTTTACCTTCATAACAATCTGCACACATTTTCATTATTGCCAACGGTAGATACAAAATCACAAAACGAACATCAACATTTAGGAGGGGAAAATAAATAAAAAAAACATAATCTAAACCTGGCCTCAAACATAAGACTATGATTTGAAGGCATTAAATTATAGTCATTATTGTATACACAGAGCTTTACTAAGTTTCAAACCGCTCAATTTCTTTTTTTTTTTTTATTTTTTAGATTTTAGCTATTGTTGATCAAATACGATGGAATACGTCACTTTAGTTTTTGTGTATGGTTTTTTATTTCAATACAATGCTCCATTTTTTTTTCCTAGTGATATTGCCAAATTTGAGAAGAGATTGCTACTTGTTGTTGCTACTAGTGTTTGACAATTTGTTTATTCTCCCTTGCCTCTATGTCACCATGAATTTTCAATTAGCAACAAATTTCCATGATTTTTAGATATTTCATATTCACTTATTGTTATGGCACAAAGCCAAACCTCACCGGCGTCCTCTCATTGCTCCATCCAAAGATACCGATTTTTGAAGACTTAGCAGACGGAGTTGGAAAACGACTCAGAAGAAGTAAGCAAGACTACGCCCTACCAATTATGGCCACAAAATGAGAAAACATAAGTGTATTTTAAACGATTTAACCTCGTTTTTATTTATCACACGTAATTGTCAAAACAAATTAACATATTTTCCCCAATTTCAAATTTTGTTTGGCCCTTTTTTCAAATTTTGCCTATTTCTTAATGCAGGGGGAATGTGCAATCTATGCCATCAAATATACCGAGTTCGATATGCAGGGCTCGATTTTGGATTAATAAATGACAATCGATATTTACCACGACAATTGGACCCCGTAGCCACTTTTTAATAGTTGTAGTTTGATGTTTGATGACTTTGATAGTTTGAATGGAATTGTTTATAGCCGACATCTTTTTAAGCCGTTTCTTGCAGTGTTCAAAAGGTGAGCATTGTTGCTTTACTTTCAGCAGCTGAGCTCTGGGACATCATGTTGAACACAGTTACATATAACGCAGTTATTGGAAGCTCTATGAATGCAGGGGAAAATGAGAAAGGCTACAAGTTCGAATACGTTTGGTATAGTTTTTGTTTGTATTTTTAGTTAATATAAGGAAAAAAAAACTGTAGCTTTTCAATAAGTGTTTGTAAC
The DNA here is from genome assembly GCA_946598075.1 of Artocarpus hirsutus. NCBI lineage: Eukaryota > Viridiplantae > Streptophyta > Magnoliopsida > Rosales > Moraceae > Artocarpus > Artocarpus hirsutus. The sequence goes on from CAMOHE010039346.1 coordinate 74,303, forward strand.
TATTTTCTTAAAAGAGTTATAAACATAGTATATTTACGCTTATAATGTACTATTATCCATCTGAAATAAGTTTTAAAGTCTTTTTCAAAATTTTTTTTTTTGAAAAGTTATATTTTGTAGCTTTTATAGGAAACATTTTTGAAAAACAAAAGTACTTTTGATAGATTATCCAAACATTTTTAGAAGCAACTTTTAAACACATAAAGTCAAAAACAGCTCGTAAAAAGCCCTCCTAAATAAGCCCCAGATCTATAAGGTAGAAGAAAGTCAAACCAGATTACATATTTACACTCTTTTGAAAAGTGGTTGTCGTAGGATGTCAAAATACGATTGAGGCACTTGGTTTTTCTGATGAAATGATGAATTAAAAAGTTCCTTTGTCTAAGGAGGATTGTTCATCTATGATATGTACCTACAGCAAACAGTCAAGTGCAACGGCTCAAGTTTTTACCTCTTAATAGACTCTCTTAACTTAAGAGAAATCTCATTTTATTCTCTTTTCTATTGCATTATCAAGGGCGAAATTACAAAAGCAGAATCTGCGTCCGACTTGCCGAAGGCGGATGGTTTTTGTCCCGGGGTGGTGATGTATGTCGTAATGCTTCATGCATATATTGCTGCAGGTGACATATGTTAACATTTTGGCATGATAACGAGAATTATTGGTTAGAACTGTTTTTATGTTTTTACTATAGCGTGTCAAAGTTTCATATTGTAGTAATTTTATTTTTTTTACTATTATATGTGAAAGCTTTACACTGTTTATAACTAAGATAATGGTCCAAACTGTCATATGCCAAACACTCTATAAACTATAAATTACTTGCATGACTATAAAGTTTTTTTTTTTTATGGAACAGTTTGAAATAATTCTAATCCGGATCTATCCTTCTCAGAAAAATGGGAAAAGGCTTGAACACTATATGAAGAAATGGCAACAAATGGTATCCAACCAGACTCCATCCCGGGTTCAGCTGCGATGAGAGCTTTTAATAGAGGAGGTTGATCGTTTAAAGTTCTAATCCTGGCAGAAGCATATGAGAGAAAAAGGAATCCCTTTCAACGATTTCATTTTCCTTGAAATTATATTTTTATGTAGCCTCTAAGTTATGCTTCATTTTTGTAGTGTAAAAACAACGAAGCTCTTTTCTAACTGCTAAAATATCAAACTGAACACTGAATTTGGCCATAGATCATGAGATTGGAGGACCACCAATGACCTTATCAAGTTGATGGAGCCCCCACTTCCTGTGGTTTCAATCGGCGTTATAAATCAGCTCCGTCATTTTCTCGGAAGAACCGGGAAGATTGAAGCTATCAGAAAGGCAGTTGAAAAGTTTTTCCTGTCTATGTTTCATTAAGTTGCTTCCTTTTCTTCGCCATGTTTTAACAGAAAAAGAAAGATATTGCGCGTCTTAGAATGATTAAAATGCCAAAGCTGAAATGCTCACATATTTTTAGTTATGCAGTGTTTTTAATCTTCAACTGATTATTTTCTTCTCTCTTCACATTTACGCAGCCGTTCTTCAAGATAGTCGCAACAGGTGCTGAAATTAATATCAGTACTTATTCGATCTTATTGCAAAATCTTTTGCCTTGGAGAAGATAGGTTGAAGCAACCTATTAGTACTCAAAAGTTTATTCTTCATGTATCTCTTCTTTAGAAGATGTAAACTCATAGAAGTGTATGAAGGGGATTTTTTTTTTTTTTTTGGGGTACTTCAGTGGATGGAGGATGCAGGATTTTAATCTTCAGATGGCATGTTTCTTGACATGATAACTTATGCACAAAATAGTGGTGGGGCTGATTACGCTGCTATCATAAGAGAGACACTCGGCATGTAGATTTATATTTCATTTGAGAACAATTGTTTGTAACCTGTATACTTATAACCAAGACATTTATAGGTGGTTTGGGAAACCGGTTTATATAAAATACTGTATCAATTTAAATTTTGTAAGAGAAAACATTATGACTGTTTATTATAACCGTTCCCTTTCGACATATCAGAACATACTTATATCTAAATTCGGTTTAATTGCTTTATGTAATCATAAAAGTAATTCTTGGTTTTCTCTTTTCTGTGCAATAATAAAAATTTCTTAAGAGTATCACTTCTTGACGAATAATTTCTCTAAGCTATTAATTTTCAGAAAATCCTTGAAAAGGAAAACAGCAGATTGAGGTTCGACTTCCCAGCTTTGTGATTCTACTTGTCTCCCTCTCCATTGACACACAGAACGAAGCTACAGGATCACAACCTTCTGGATCCAACAATGGCTGTTGTTTACCAACTTGGAGATTGCAGATTGATCCCTATAACTGAGACATTGTTCTAGAGCTTGGAGTTTTGACAACCTGGACGATAAAACACCTTGTTTTGCTTTTGAGTATGCATTTAAACGGGCCAGGTGAAGGCGAGAATGCAGGAGATCAAGCATTTTCTGTACGCCACTAAAGCTTATAAGCATACAGGGAAAATTTTTAAAATTTTTTATTCTCAAAATACTCATAGTTGGTGCAACTCTACTAGACGTAGGTCTCCTTGTACATTTTATATGAATAAACAAAAGAAATCACTTTTGTTATGGACTCTTTTTTTCTTGAGTAAATTGTACTGATACGTGGTTAATTATTCACTTTTTGCATAATGTATCTAAAACTTTTAATTTTGACAAAATATATCTTGAATTTTGAAATTCTTAACAATTAAAGTCTAATGGCTAACAAGTGTTGAAAGACATAGACGATTTGTTAGAAATCTGGTATAAAGACTTAGAACACGTAATGAAATACGCTTTCCTAAAAGCGTTATTTGCCTCCTTTCTATTAAGATTACTTACGGGAATCAATCTGCAAGCCACTTCAAGGATGTGACAAGCCTGTGAATGTATTTCCGCACTAAGCAATGATAAAGAAATACAGAGAATAGCTAAACACTTTTACGAGAGAAATAGATAACATAAAAATAGAGTAAATTATCTCTGATCACTTTTATAATTTATAATTAAAAGACAACCATTGATTACACTATTTTGAAAATAATTGCCACTTGTTCAGAAAGATTGTAACCTTTTCGATCAATCAAATTTGAATTTCACACTGTTTAAAAGTGATAACCTTTCAAAATGAATTCGAATTATTTTAAATTAATTAATTAAATCTAAAATTAAAATAAAAATTACATCTGAATTTAATAAAATAAAATATTAAGATTTGATTTAAGTTATGTGATTTGAATTAAGATTTAAATTAAGGATTTGAATTGTTATCCGAAGTTAACGTTTGGATGTGCATAAGTATTAATTTGAGAATGGAATGAAATTAAAATTTGTATTTAGAGAGTTAATAAAAATAGTTTTTGATTTATTAACAAATCTAATAAAATCATAATGTTACTGATCCTAAAAAATATGCAATATGGATTTTAATTTATTCCTCTCTTTACTAAGAACACAATCAAAAAAAGAACCATCTCCATTGGATATCAAATAAAGAAGTTATGATTTTTTTCTCTTAAATATAAGAGAGAGAATTTTAGCTTTTATTGTAGCAAAGATATTCGAGTATCAAGAGTTTAAGAGGAGTCAGAACTTTGAAAACTTAGATTTTTGATACTCATTTGATTCAGATTTTGGGGGAAACAAACATATATGTAAAGGATTCTTGATACTTAAATCTAAATTTGAGTCTATTGGGTCTAAATAATACCTAAAACAAATATGCCCAAAGTTTCAGGTGCGTCTCTACAGCCTTACTGCCCACACGCGCCATATGTGAGTTTTAAGTGAGGTTAAGTGTACAAGTCATCAAACCTTTCAAAAGAGTAGAGTCTTATAAATTCCTACAAGCTTTTATAAATTTCTTATGTGGGGCTATGGGTTGTCACAACACTTTACATTTAAACTTAAACAATTCCAACACGATTTTGGTCATAAGATTCACTCGTAAGTTTTTTTTAAGGGTAGAGCATATCATTTTAAGAAAAAAATTGAAACTCAACTCATGAAAAAGAGTATTAATTAGATATTAAAAGTAACTATTGGACCTCAATTACTAATAATTTCAAACTTTATGGTGCATTTTGTCAAGATTAAAAGTTCATAATGTATTATATAAAAATTAAAAAGTTCAAAGTACAACAATGCAATTTACTCTTTTTTCTCCCTACAAGAGAAGGGGCATGTCGTCTTTCAACTGTACACACTGTAAAAACGACATGTCGTCAATAGTTACCACCATGCTCATGAAGCATGCCCATAAACAAAATCATGCATCATTCTTAAAGCCATATACATACCACACATCGTTTTCCTTCAAATAGATATGTAGTACAAAATCCAATAATTTGTAGTATTGGATACTTTACAATATGGTTAGATCTTCTCCACTTAAGATGCCCATTTGTCATTATGATCTATCCTCATTTTTATCTATATATATATATATAT